>JAGGAQ010000015.1:0-90806 GCA_017657225.1 Termitomyces sp. T69sscA
TCCAAAGGAAGAGTGTTGCTTTAGAAGCATGAGCAAGGAGGAAGCATAAAATGGCAATGAGGTGAGGAGTTGAGTGGAGGAGGGGGTGTAGTATGTGGAGGTGGGACCAAGGATGATGCATCAGTTGTGATGCATGATGGGAGCTTGGTGGAGGCTAAGAGAAGTCTTGGTTTAGGCTGGGGGAAGTGTCAGGGGTTGCTGAGGCCAGCGCTGATGTGGTGTTGATGGTGTCACGATCTGCTACCGACCCCTGGGACTCAGCCCCGGCCCCAGGACTCCAACCCTCCCAAAACCACCCCCACGACCGCCCCGGGCCCGGACCGCTACCTGGCCAACACCCCCGGCCATCATCAGCCATCACTGGCCATCGACACCACCAGCCACCGCCACCTGCGGCATCCCTGGCCATCACCGCCCATCACTGCCCGTCGCCACCACAGCCACCGCCACTCGCGGCATCCCCCAGCCATTACTGCCGTGACCGCCACATCAGCGCTGGGTCTCGGCTATCACACCACATCAGCGCTGGCACCACCCGTCACCCCCGGCCTGCGCCGAGACCCCCCTCACGCATCATGATCGCGCATCACTGCCACCGACCTCTGCACGCCATGCCCTGCTCCCACTCCCTCCTCACCGCCCCACCACCATGTGTCTCTGCGCTTCCAGTGCGAAACCTCTGCACCGCGCAACATGTCTTAATCTTGCCCCGCCTCGTGCGGCCCCCGGGTCTCACCCCAAGCCCCAGCACCATGACCCGCTGCTGGAACCCGGGCCTGAGCCCCAGGCTATACATACTGCATAGTATATAAGTCGTAGAGTAGTAAGTAGGTACTCTAGTCTTGATATTGCCGTAACCCGTCTTGTGTTTTTGTCTCTGTTTTGTTTCTCATGCGTCCTGGTCTCAATACTTTACTTGCTTCTTTTCTCATCGTACTTGTCTCGTTTCGTCTATCTGTCTCATCTCCTCTTGTCTCGTACTTCCAATCTATTCTCGTTGCTCTTCTTTCTCTTCTCTACTCCAAGTTCTCTTGACTCTCTGTTCCCGGCTCCTCTCTTGACTTAATCGTTTCCATCTCCTGTTATCTTATCTCGACTCTTTCCCCTTTTGGTCATCCAACTTCCCCGGTTCTGTTTCCATCCCTGGAACTTGCTAAGTCCCCGCGTCTGATTCTCTCTTGATCCCCAGGACTTGCTCGCTCACCAGCGCTCGCTCGTCTCATTCTCTTGCACTCCGGGACTCGTGCCAACCCCCGGCACTCGTCCCTCACCCTTTCCGGCACTTGTCTCACTCACTGGCGCTACCGGCGCTCCCCCACACACTGCCCTCGCCCTGCTTCGGTCTCCTACGCCTCGCACTCTTCCCGGTGCTCTGTGTTTGTGTACATGGTGATTAGCCGTAAGGTGTTTGCCCAGTAGACTGAGCCCCCATGGTCAGCGGAACCTGACAGAGTGTCTGGATCAAGGGGGCTGGCTGTTTAATCCACATTGTCAGTGTTCAGTGTTGTCTTGAGGTGCCGAGCAGAGTAGTTGAGGCCTTTGTACTTGTTGCAAAGAATGTTGAGGAGGAAGGCCAGAGGTGCACCCAGGGCAGGTCAAAGTGGAGAGGAGTCACCTGAGTCATCTAGGAGTACTGTCAAGGTGCTGGTAGCTCTGGCCTTACTAGGATCATTGGTAGGTTGGAGGCAGAGGTGTACAGCGGCAAAACAAGCATTGGTGCTAGAAAACTTCATGGTGAGGTCCCTCCAGTTGATGTTGGGGTTGATGTTGTGTAATCAGAGTAAACCCAACATGATGGAGGTGGCTTTTGGGAGCTGTGTGACCAGGAGGCTAACTAGGAATTGTAGACCATTGTCAGGCATGATGAAATTAGAGTTGATAGGCCCAGCAGTGATGAGCTTATTGTTGAATAACTGTAGTTCCAGCAGTCTGTTGAGGGGGTTATGGTGGAGGCTGAGCTGGTCACTGACAAACACACCAATAGCCCTGCTATTAATGAGGGCAATAAATACTTTTGAGAAGTTGCTAAGTCTGGTTTTGATGACAAACAATCAGGTAGACTTTGAATGGAGCTGCAGAGGGGTGTGAGAGTGGTCAGCAGTGCTGACCAGGGTGGTGACATCAAAGGAGATAGGCTCTGGACTATCTGGGGTTTGCTAGTTGAAGTGGAGTATGAGTTGCTGCCAGTCAACATGGGGGGTGGTGGTGCAAAGCCAGAGGAGGCCCAGGATGAGAGGAGTGGTGTGCAGACAGGTCACAAGCAATTAGAAGTCTTGCTACTGACCATTGGTGAAGATGAGAGTGGTCTGCATGTAGTAAGTGATATTACTGGCTGAGGTGAGGCTGCCATTAAAGAGTGTGAGGTGGATGGGGATGAGTAGTCTCCAGCGCATTGCAGTGAGTGCCACCAAAGACTTGTGTCAGGTTCTGCTGACCACAGAGGCTCAGATCATTGGGCAAATCCTTATGTAGCATGCACAATGCCTACAAACACAATCATACTATTGAGAGCACAGGGTGTGTGAAACCAAGGGCAGGACTGAGAATGCAAGTGGTGGGCAAGTGGGGGTTTGCCAGTCATGCTGAAGCAAGAGTGTGAGTGCCAAGGATAAGGAAGAGGGTTGAAAGACAAGTGCCAGAGCAAGAGCAAGTTCTGGGGGTGCAAGGGGAGGATGGAAGACAAGTGCCGAAACAAGAACAAGTCCCAGGGCTGGAGATTGAGAGACTGGAGCGAGCAAAGAGGGCTTAGCAAGTTCCAGGATTAGAGATAGGAGTATGGAGATCTAACCAAGCTAAAAAGGGAAAAAGTTGAGATGAGAGATGGAAGGAAACAAGACAAGACTAGAGCAAGAGGAGAGAGGGAGAGAGGAAAGAGAGAGAGAGCTTAGAGAGGTGACATGGAGAGGAAAGAAAGCAGAGATTAGATTGAGAATACGAGACAAGTAAAGATAAGAGACACAAAATGATATGAGGCAAGTACAAAATGAAAAGGAGACAGAGTCAAAAATGAAAATCAGAACATGAGAGACTAGAGAACAAGACCAAAACATTAAACAAAACAGAGGAAAAGGATTGATAATATCAAGACTAGAGTACTCAATACTACTCTACAACTTATATACTGGATAGTAGGTAGGCTCTGGAGCACAGGTCCAGGCCCTGGTGATGCATAGTGGCACTGAGCCTTGAGATGAAGCCTGGGGATTGTGCAAGGTGGCGGTGAAGGTTGATGCAGGTCAGGTGCAAAGGAAGCTTCCAAAAGAAAGTCTTGCTTTAGGAGCACATAATCCATGCTGTAAGAAGAGCACTTATTGTCTGCAGAACTCCTTTCACAGAGTCAGCAATGCCAGTGACAAGTGGGAGTCAAGCAGGCATTAAGGCAGGTAAAAGTTAAACAAGGGACCAGCAAAGTTTAACTGAGCAGTCAGACATCACTAAAGAGCTTACAATCAATTTAGTCACTGCTTTTGTTCAACCTGAGAATATTCTTTCCACAGACTGCCTTTATATACTGAATTGGTGGCTGTGCTATCCTAATACTGTTTAACTAATCAGGCCCTGGTATGTAATGGAGTATAACTAACAATAATCAATGCTGAGTAAGGTTCATGCATATGACTCATCAAAGCTAACTACTAGAAGACAAAAGGAGATAGAGTAGGCTGAGCAGTCATTCAGATGTGCTAGGAGTGGGCACGTCCTCAGACTAAGCTTGAAGTAGAGTTGAACACAGTCTGGAAACCAGTCCCCTGACACACACCAAACATTGCCTGAGTCTTGCACAATCTTTGAGCTTCATTGAAGCTCTGATGCTGCAACTTGTCATTGAACCTAGACCTGTGCCTTGGAGCACATTATCTACTGTCATATATAAGTTGTAGCTTAGCCTCTGGTACAGTAGTCTTGATATTGCTGCACTTTGTCTTGTATTTTTATTTATTTTGCCTCATATTTTGTGTCCCAGTTTCTTTTAGTTTTATTTCTATTTTTAGCACTTCAACTTGTTTCTTTTCTTACTTGCTTTATGTTATGACCTGCTACTAACCTCCAGCACTCAGCCCTGGCCCTGAGACTCCAACCTCCCCAGACCAATCTCCACAACTTCCTGGGCCTGGACCGCTACTTGAACAGCTACACTGCCACTAGCCACTGCCACTCCCAGCATCCCTCAGCCATCATCGCTTGGAGCTGCCACATCAGCACCGGCCTTGACAACCCCCAGTGCTTCTCTCGGCTACTACTAAGACTCCTATCACATGTCACAACCATGCATCATCTCTGATCTGACCTCTGCATGCCACACCCCACTCCCGCTTGCCTCCTCGCCTTGCTGCCATTCCATGCCTACATGCTTCCAAAGCAAGACCTTTCTTTCAAGAGCTTCCTTTGTGCTGCACAACATGCACCGACTATTCATGCTGCCTTGCATGATCCCTGAGCTTCACCTTGAGCTCCAATGCCACAACTTGTCACCAGGGCCTGGACTTGAGCCCCAGGGCCTACATACCATACAGTCAAGTCATAGAATAGCATCCAGTACTCTAGTTTTGAGATTGCCATACTTTGTCTCTAGTTTCGTGTTTTGTTCTCTATTCTCTAGTCTCATGTGTTCTGGTTTCCATTTTTTGACTTATCTCTTTTTCATATTGTACTTGTCTTGTCTTGTTTTGTTTCACTTGTCTCTACTCATCTTGTACTTCCAATCTAACTCTGCTTCATCTCTCTTTCTTTGCCTCAAGTCTCTAAGTCTTCTCTCTATTATATTGTCTCTTGCTTTCATCTTGACTTGCTCTATTTCTCCTCTTATCTATCTTATCTTGACTTTTTCCTCTTTCATCTTGCTGAAATCTTCATGCCTCCTGCCTTTGATCCCAGAACTTGCTAAGTCTCCTTGCTTGCCTCAGCTATTCATTCACCTGCTCTGAGACTCACTCACACACTGGCACTCGTTTTCACCTTCCCCCTTGCATCGCCAGGACTTGCATCTATTCCAGCGCTCATCTTCCAACCCTCTTTCTCATCCCTGGCACTTGCATTCCTGCTCTAGTGTGACTGGTGATCTCTTGCTCAACTGCTGCTTGCGTCCCTGGCCCTGCCCTAGTCTCCTAAGCTCCACGCTCTCAACAATACCACTGTGTTTGTGGACATTGTGTGTGCCACATAAGAATTTGCCCAGTGGACTGAGCCCCTGTAGTCAGCAAAACCTGACACTTCATATTGTCTCTATTCTCTCATCTTTACTTGTCTCATACTTTTACCTTGAATCTATCTCTGTTTCTTACCTCCATCTGCCTCAAGTCTCTAAGTCTCCTCTTGTCTACTTCAGCACTTTAACTTGTTTCTTTTTGTACTCATCTTATATTATCTCTATTTTCTTGTCTCTACTTGTCTTGTACTTCTTAAATCTATCTCTGTTTCCTACCTCCATCTGCCTCAAGTTTCTAAGTCTCCCCCTGTCTACTTCTCTTCTCTGGTCTTATATTCCTTCTCTTTTCCTTTCCATCTCTTAACTCAACTCTTTTCTTTTTTGACTCAGCTAAATCCCCACACCTCTTATCTCTAATCCTGAAACTTGCTAAATCCCTGCTACTCACTCTGGCATCATCACTAGCGCTTGTCTTCCACCCTTTATCTTCACTACTGGCAACTGCTTGTGCATTTCTTGCCCCAGTGTGATTGGCACTCTCTGCTCTATACTCTGTCACATCCCCAGCCCTGCCACTTGGTCTCCTATGCTCAGTGCTTATTAACAGTACTCACCATGCATGTGAACGTTGTGTTCACCACATAAGGAATTGCTCAATGATCTGAGCTCCTGTAGTCAGTGAAACCTAACAGAAGCCATAGCCATACTCACCATGCAGACAGTAACAGACAGTGGCCAGAGATTGCTGAGGTGGTTGGCTGGGTAGCGATCCAGGCATAGGTTTGAAGTTCCAAGGCTGGGCCTAAGTCTCAGAGGTTTGTAGCAGATTGTGACAATAGCCTTCACACCTAAGTATTTATTAGAAGCAGCCTATTATCTGCATGGTATTTACTTGAATTTTGATACTAATAGATCACATCTGTTAATCAAAGCTGCATTAAAAGGTGCAAAGAAAATCCGTGCAGATTCAGTACATTCTAAACTTTCTCTTTGTCTATGCCATCTTTTAGAATTAAGATAAGCACAAACATCAAAAAAATTTGCCATTGCTCTCTGGCTCGACCTAAAGCCCAGCTTGAGACGCCTCTGTCTTGGTGGTATGACCAGCATTGACATCTCCCAAAAGCTGCCTCAATCTACCTTTGGCACAGACTCATGGCTAGCACCTGCAGAACCTACTCCACTAGCCAGCATCAGTTTCTCTTCCACATGCAACTCCATAACCTCTACAACGCCAATAGGTTCATCCTCCCCACATTCCAACCTGCAGTCTTATCCTGAGTGGCCAGTCTCAATGGATGCGTCCAACTAAAAACGATCAAAGCATACTTCATGGCAATCAAGTCACTCCACACCAATGCCAGGCTTCTGTTTGATGCTGTTAAAGCACCGCTCATCCAATGCCTCATCCATAGAATCAAGCGGTACTGGAAAGAGACCGCAGCCAATCACACTCCCCATCCTCACCGCCCTCCTTGCTCAGCTTAAACCTGGCACAGTCCCTGGACACTCAACAATCTATGTGGCCTGCTGCCTTGCTTACAGCGGGCTACTGCGCAGTGGGGAATTGACAGCTAGGAAAGGTGGCAGGTTCAATGCTGGCCTAAATCTATTCCACAGCTGCATTGTTTTCCTCCCCAGTTTTGAGAACATCATGCACGCTTGTGTCACACTCCCCGCTTCCAAAACTGATCCATTCCGCTGAGGTGTGACCATTACTGTTGCTGCAGCCCCTGGGCTCCCCACTTGTCCCATCGCAGCCCTTAAAGCCCTCTTTGTCAAGCTTCCGCTCCCAGCAAACGTGCCCCTTTTTGAGCAGCCTGATGGCAAACCCCTCTCTTATGACTTTTCATACAAAGCATCTGCAAAGCCCTCGCACTTGCGGGTTTCAAACCCAACCTCTATGCTGGCCACAGCTTCTATTGTGGAGCAGCATCCAAGGCCGCAGCTGTGGGCTACACCAACTACAAGATCCAATTGCTTGGTCGATGGCGCAGCAACGCATACAAACTCTACATAGAAAACGATCCAAACAGAATCCTCCACCTCTCCTTTATTTCAGTCTCTCAAGTACACAAAAAACAGTCTCTCACATGCACATACAAGCGCATGAATTAACTAAATTATTTTCATTTTTGGACAGATCATATGGAGGACATTTGGCTAGAGCAGGCAGCACCATGTATTATGCTTCACTTGGTCTCTTTGAAGACATAATCATGGCCATTGATTGTTGGACATCTTAAGCTTGGTATACATATCTCCATGAAAATCCCTCTGTTCACGCTGCACTCCAACTCACTTCTCAAAAACTCTTGCACTAATTACTCCGACTCAGCTCTCACATCATTTTTTTCATCACCACCACCCCTCCGCTCACTTACATAGCTATTTTCTTTTTGCTTTCCACCTTTGTCCATTTGTGTGACCCAGTTTGGTGCTATTATTTTCCCACTTCCCAGAGAAATCACTGCAGAGGACTTGATGTCATGCATGTGGAAGTAGTTTGGTTCATGCTCAAACCATTTTTCATGGGGAGTCTTTCTGTTTAAAGATTTAATTGAGGTTTTTGAATGGAGGTAAGCAGTGGTTAAATAAACTCATACCAGAGGAATTTTGGACAACTTGCATTGATCTTCATAGATCTGGCCTTTTTCATTAATCATCTCATTGCTTCACAATCTAGCATCAAAACTTGTCCAATATCTGCCAACCTTGAGCCCAGTTTTGTTTCTAGATGCTTTCTCCCAAGCCTGCAACATGTAAAATGCTTCCTTCTTATTTTGTAGACATTTGGTATTTGATTGGTTGCTAGCCTAGCAAATTCTACAGTGGTGGTGGGTGCAATACTCAGAGTCTGGAGTCTTCCTAGCTCCTCTTCCTTCACCAGATAGACTTTACTTTTTGGTCTTGTAAGTTGAGTATAAACCTTTGCCCCATCTGTAGTATTTGTGGTTTTGCTGGTTCCATTTTCTTTTGCCATTTGAGGAGATGTGTTGGCACTATTTGCTCATGCAGCAGCATTGCAAGCAGCTTGGAAGCCTTGTTTTTCCATGGCTCAACTCAGATGCACAGAATAGGGTGCTTTGTGCCCTCCACATAGTCAGCTATGAGCAGTGCAGGTTGTGCAACATTTTGTGTCTAGCCATCTGTGACTACCACATCAGTGGCCCCAACTATCACACTGTGTCCATGGCTACATCAGCACCAGCTTCAGCTATTCCCAGCACTTCTCCAACTACAGCCACCACATCAGCGCTGGCACTAGCAACACCCAGCGCTCTCTCAGCCTGTGCTGAGACCTCTATCATGCATCACAATCATGCATTACTGCCGACTCAACCTCCATGCACCATGCTTCGCTTCTGCTCGCAAGATCTTCTACACTGTGCAACATGTCTTAACCTCCACTGCTGTTTTGCGTGATTCCTATTGCGTGATTCCTAGATCTCACTCTGAGCTCCAGCACTGCGAATTGCCATCGGAACCCAGACTTGAGCCTTGACGCTTACTTACTGCACAGTATATAAGTTGTAGAGTAGCAAGTAGTACTCTAGTCTTGATATTGCCATATCTCTTATATTGTTTTTTTATGTCTCATCTCTGTCTTATAGTTTTATGCACTTTAATCTCTATTTTTTGACTCTGCTTTGTTTTGTATTGTACTTGTCTCATATTGTCTTGTACTTATTGTCTCTTTTACTTGTTGATCTTTGGAACTTGCTCATGCTCTGGTGCTCGCTTGTTCCCTTTCTTTGCACCTCCAGGACTCACGCCTACCTCTTGCACTACATAAAATACTCATCCAGTGGACTGAGTCCTCGTAGTCAGCAAAAACCTGACAGCTATGTGCCTGGAAAAATATGCAATATATTTAGAGAGAGTTTGAGAAGTAGGATCTAATAAAAAATGATGAGCAGAGCAGAATTTTATGTAGTCTAGTCATAAGCACCAGTTGCATAGCCTGACACAGTTGATTTTTTTTATTGCTTGTGATTATACATATATGGTCTAGGCTTTTAGATTAGTATCAAACATGCCATGGTTGGCAGATTATTAAAGGCGACAAAAACAACTTGCCAAAGATGTTTAAAAGGATTTTATCCATTATGCCGACAAGAAATCCCTAGAAGGATTGAAATTATAGATGTGATCAGCAGAAAAATGATGATGAAAGTCATCAAAGAAAAGGCAAGATAGCCGATTGGCTCATGTGTTGTCTGTGATTCATGTTTTTATAATGATTCTGACAACAGCTTTAATTACAAAATTGCACATCTTTTTAGATGCCTCAAGAGAATTAAATACAGCCACTGTGTCCAAACTATCTGTGAAAATTAAAAGTCTCCTTGGCAGATAATTAAAAGAAGCAACATGGTTAATAGCAGATAATATTGCTAGTAGTTCAAGGAAGAAAATGTTCACCTTAGGTTCTGATGCACAGAGTTTGAGTTGGTAGACAAATCCATTATCAGCAAAAACAAAGGCTAAGGCAAACTTTAAGCTAGCATCTGTTTAAATTACAAAGTCTGCCAATGAGTCATCTCAGTGAGAAGCTTCAAGAAAGCAAATTTCAATTGCTGATGGCAGAATTTTAATGAGCCAATTCATGCCATCAATGACTTCAAGATTAAGATGAACACTAGCATGCATAGTGGACTTTAAAGCAATCTTGCGGTAAATGGAAGGTGCTGGCCTGCCCCATGGAAGGACATTGAGGAGCCAGTTGAAATGGCCTACTATGCATCAGAAGCAGTTGACTTTGACAACTTGACGAATTTGCCACAAAGGGTCAGAGACATCTAATTTTCAAGTCACTAATAACATGTTGGGATAGCAGCATTTGGCATTGTACAGAGCTTAGCCAAAGGTTCTCATGTCATCATATTTTATCTTAGCTTTGCTTTTAGGAATACCATCATTCAAACCAGAAGCAGAGTAATCTGTAACTACTCATGCCTTTTCTTTTTGCCAGATAACAAATAAAAGTGACAACTTTATCTCAGAAGTTGATCAACATCAAGAGGATTTGACCATTGACTAGCTTAAATCTCTTTTTGTTAAAAATCATGGATCACTTCAATGTTGGCCTCTTCAATCAAGAGGATCTTTGGATGAGTCATCCCAATCACCATTGTCAAAGGGCTAAAATCCCTCTCAAAGTCCCTTCATGACAGATTTGACAAACAGTTGATTTGGGTGGTTCCAAAGCATGCTTTCAAACTTATTGACATTGAAAAGTGTTTCAACTCGATAATTTTTTCAATAGCCTAAAGAGTATTTCTGTATGCTTGGATTGAAAAGCAAGTGCTGAAGTGGTGAAGGTAGAGGAGTTGTGAACTCTGTTTCCAATGCAAGAGCTATTTCAGACAAATCCTTGATAAAAGCAAGGAGCATTACAAAAGATCTGATCATGGGAACATTTCTCACCTAGTGACCTTGGGCCATGCAACGAAGCTTCATCAACCCTGTGCATTGATTCCACTAGCTGATCTAAGTTGTTGGCATCTAATCTAGCTCTGAATCTAACAAAACAGTCATTGTTGTCTCTTGCCTTGTGCTTGCTGACAGATGTTGTGGCACTGATTATTTGAACATGGGTCTGGCAAACCAATGTAGCATGTTTCCTGCCAGGGTTAATATGCAACATAAGTCCTCTTTTAAGACCAGCCATGAGCAACATAGCAGCAGCAAACACATTGAGTAATTGAGACAAAAAAGGAACTTGAAGCTCGTTCTGATCATCTAATCTAAAGGGATTCCATGGTCACATGTATTGCAATCAAAATAAATGGCAATGGAAGGCAAAGAATGGAAAAAATCAATAATTCTGCCATGATAAGAAACAAGTTCAGCTTCTCAATGAGGATAGAATGTCAAAACTGCAACTATCCATGCATGCCTTCAAACTCATGTCCTAGCTAAAACGGCTAATTGCACAATCAGGGTGTCTCAGGTCACAACAACAATATGCATTCAACTATCCAAAAAAAAATGGCACTCACATGTTTTTCAAATTTATGTTCTAGCAAAAAAAACACATCATTGCGCAACAATGGCTTGTTAGACAATGGAAGATATATATATGTTTGCAATGTTCACTGTGAAATGGTGAGCATCCACTCATGAAGAGAAAACAGAGTGAATTGTTTAAAAGAGGCTGAAAATTTGACACTCGTCTCATTGAGCCTGCCCTTAACTAAGAACGTTAAGAGTTGCTCATGTTCCACTTTTGACATACAACTCTCACCTTCTGAATTTGACATGATCAAATTGCTTAAGCAACATTGCAATGCCTTCACACTTTCCACCATTGTCATGTGACTTTTTTAACTGAAAAAAATAATGTTCCCCAAAACATTATCAGAAGCATGAAGTCATCTGTGCTCAGAAGGTGTGTTATATCACACACAACACATGTATACTCGAATTTTTTGCTAATATAAGCCACAGGCAGCTAAAGTATTTGAGACCATTGTTATTTTTGCTTAAAAAAATAATACATGCAGAATGCTGCCAAAGAAGATGATATTCCTCAGCAGATGAGCAATTGTCAAATCATCATCACTTGCCACATGCTGACATCACCCTCACGTCCAAAGGCAGAAAGAAGTACCTTGTCAAGGAGAAGCTATTGAAGGCTGATGCTGAGACTGTTGAAATTGCTGGCTGCATTCCACTATTATGATCCATCATTATACTTCAAGTTCATTCTATCACTATTTTCCTTGTGATTCCATCTCACATGTTTACTACAGATTTTATTCTAACTCTCCCTGAGCTCCTGTGCAGCATGATCAACACATGAGCTCAAGAATGTTAATCATTCATGAACTGAAGTTCTGAAACAGCACAAGCTGATCTTAAGAACTATGAGGTCGAAAAGACCATCACCATCCTCATCTCTTCACAGATGCTTGAGCTCAACTCCATTATGTTCAATACTTGTCATGTCAAAATAATTGCTTTTAAGCTTGAATGGTGACAACTCATGGATGAGTGCAATATCACTCAGCATGAGCAACTTCCAGTCTTCAGTGATGAAGACCACCGACTTGACCCATGCTGATCTCATCCAACAAATTGCCAAAATCGATGCCATCAGAAAGGGCAAACGCTCACACAAGTGTCAAGACAATAATAGTTGTTCATTCTATAAATGAAGGTACTGCTTTGGAACAAAAGCTTGATCCCATGACTTGATAAGATGTTATTGCCATATATAAAAAAAGTTGAACTATTGCCACCAATGAGTTTGAGCATCCTTTGCATTATATGTTATATTTATTAGTTGACCAATTAAGGTTGCAACTTAGACACATGAACTTAGCCAATTGCATCAAAATCAGTGCTGGGCCAATATATTCATAAAACAGCTTCTGAAAAATTGCTGTCATGATTTCCTGTTCTGCTGACAGTGGTCATCAAATAGACTTGGTTCACAAATGCACCTATGGGGAGGCAATTGAGATGTATATGGCCATGTCAAACATGATCTAAAATCACATCAAGGTGAGTCTGTGCAATGCAACCAGTGTTGAAGACAGGCAAAGGACAGAGGCAGCTGCAACCATGTCCACTATCCACCAGTCACAAGCTTAAATCAGATGACCACATGAAGTCCTCATTCTTTTTGACTTTGGACTTCAGATTAGTACTTTACTTTGCTCAATATACTCTTTCTGACTTTGGACTTAAGTTAGTGATAGTTCCTGTCCCCTGTGCTTTGCCTGTTAACAGATTGCATATGTGATTGTAGACTTTTCCATTGGAAGCACGTATTTTGAAGTGCTTTTGAAGGTCTTTCAGCAGTGTCAAGTGCAGTAGTGGATTTTAAAATCAATTTAAATGAGTACATTGAATGATCTTAACTGACATAGAAATATATTTAATAGATCAGTCAGATTCAAGCCTTTGCTTTAAGCCATAAAGTGTGGTGTTGAACACAGGGACAGAGACTTAAACTTAGAATGATGATTATAATAGTGAAGCAATTTCAACAAGTGGATGGGTCTTTCACATTAATCACAAATGGCTCAATTTTACTTGCACATTCCAACACACAACAACAAAACTACAATTGCATTGAATGTATTAGGGAAGTGTAGTTTTTACACTTCTCTATTCTTAAATTTCCACAAACTCAAAGGGCGCATCTTTATTCTTAATATGGATACTAATTACATCTTTTTGTGCCTTTTATCTGACTGTGATTTCAAGGGCAAAGCTTGAGTTGAACCAAAGACAAGAAAGATAAGTGAGATTCAAGTTGCAAGAGAGTCAAAAAGAATAGATTGGAATACAAGATGAGTAGAGATGAAGAGAAATAGCATGCTTCAAGGCATCAAAAGCAATCTGCTCTGGAGGCCCTTGATGCTAAGCAGTGTTCTTTGCAGTGAGATCAAATAGATAGAAGACTTCATTTAAGTCATGAATAAATTTTTAGTAGAAGTTAGTCAAGTCAAAGACAGATGAACTACACTTCTATTGTATTCTTTGGCTCTGGCTACTCTGCCACACTTCACCAAGTCTATCTAAGCTGCTCCATGTGAGGTAATCAGCCCAAAATACTCAATCCAGATCTGCTCAAACTCACACTTCTCCAGCTTGAGATAAAGCTGATGCTGGTGGTGTTTCAAGACAATGTATGTGATTTGCTGGTGTTGTGAACTTCATCTTTGTCTGGAAGGTGGTGGGGCTATTAATGAGTTCAAAAAAATAAGAGGTTCAAACAGCCTGTAAGACAGCCTTTCATTTGTCTTTCTAAATGTGCATGTTGTTGTAATTGGAAATAGAAAAGTAACCACATTCCACTCAATAGGACCTTGAGAATTCTTAATCACTGAGCTATATATATATATGGTCTTGTTCTTTATAGGAACAAGAATGTAATATATATACATTCTAGGCTAGAGATTCTACTCTGTCACTATGGCTCAGTGCAGGGACTGGAGCACTGGACAGTTTTCTGAAGAGCTCATATGCTGTCAGATAACTTGACCTGTCATTATCTAACAGTAATTCTACTAGATGTCTAGGAATATACACCAACACCATAGCCAGGACCATTGAAGTAGACAAGCATGCAGCACAACTATATTGCAAGCACAATTTCTAAGAGAGGTTTGCAATATGACTAGGTGATGGCAATTAGAACATAACCTTGTAACTTTTTACAATTTTTTCTCTCCTTTACAAGCACAACTCAACACATTCTTCTTCTTCAAGTAGATTTGCACTGACAATTCTTTGTCATTGATCTCTTATTTATCAACATTCATATTAGGAGAAAAACCTTCTGATGACCTTTCCTTTTATTTATATTTATAGCTGTTGTGTTGTGCTTTGTGTTTTACTTTGTTTATTTCTTCTTCCAAACACTGAGTTTTGTTCAAAATGAAAGTCAGGGGATGAAATTAGCCAGAACACTTGGTAAAATCCAAACCATGCACATGCTAATAAGCTAAATACAATTATCATTGCTGAGTACTTGAACAAATTCAATGTGGCAATATAACTAGTCAGTTATATAATACAGAGCTGATATTCTTTTTCAGAATACTTGATATAAAATGAATGCCATGCCTTATGTGTTCTGGCTAAAAATGAAGGAAGAGAAAACACTGGAAGAATGTACATGGTTCTGTTGAAGACAGGCCTTTGACACAGGGGACAGGAACTGTCACTAAAGCTGAAGTCCAGAGTCTTAGGTGCAGTTTGTGTGATTATGCTGCTTATTCACATACTCAGAGCTGATGCTGCTTTGGCATGTCCAGACTTTCTTGGAAGAATGGTTTAGCCTTTCTCCAGCTAAAATCATTCTTCTGACCCTGTTCCAGCCATCTTGCTCCTTAATCCTCTATTCTTACATCTTTAAGGATTGTACACATATTATCGAGGTGGGTGGAATTATGGGCAAGCACAAGTAATAGTAGTGGTCATAGATACAAGAATATGATTGCGAATGATGGATCAATGATCCATAACAATGGACATCACTGAGCACAGCCATCTATTTGACCAACCCCAAAATTGTGATGCAATTACAGAGATTTTAATGTCATCACAGATTATTGATTCATAATAGTGGCCATCACCATGCACAGCCACCTGTTTAAAAACGTCAAAATCATGATGGTGTAATAAGTCATCGATTTTTTTACCCAGCAATTGATGTCATCAGGCTGATTCTTGATCCAGTACTGACTTCATAAACCTTGGAGCTTGGATTGCTATTCTTATTTCAGTTTTTATAGAACTAGAATGTAAGCGTACCTTGATTATCCTCTTTCATTCTTTTAGAAAATACATAGAAGAGGAGTAAGAAAGTGACAAACATGAGTGACATCACTACTGTCAACATGTTCCATAAAGCAGGACTTGTGAGCTTTTGCAGGACTCCTTCACACTACTTGACAACAACTTTGATTCTATTCTTCAGCAATATTGACAGAAGTAGAATCTAAAATGACACCAACCAATATGATGACAGGACCAAGAATCCTCAAAGCTCTCAACCTCTCTAAAAGACTTTTTGATCAACCTGCTGCCTGCACTATCAGTCTTTCCACATGCTTTTATGCCAACTCCATTCTCACCCGTTCCAAGGCCACCAAGTGGGCAAGGACTACTACACAACCCTGTCGGAGCGAGCGCGGAAGGGTGCCAACCCTTATAAACCATTGCCGCCCTGTAGCTAGGTATGTTTTGGATCTACTCACCGACTCCTCATTCTCTTCAATTTTCCTGATCATAGTCCTTTCTCTTACAATGTTAATCATTTACATTTTTATGATACAAACTTTGCTAGCGTATACTAATTCGCTTTTTTTGGCACCTTCTCTGGGGCCCTCCCCATCCTAAGGTCAATTTCACCTTTTCCTGGGGGCTCCATTGTCACGTCAATCGAGTTGGGCTCAATTGAGCTGTGCTCTGATGTCTTTGATCTACTCTCACTAATAACAACAACACCTCTGCTCACATCTTTTTCTACATTAACAAATCTAAAGCCTCCAAATTAGAGATCACTATGATCCTCTGCCTCTCTGGGATTTTTGCTTGGCTGATTCTTCAATGCTAATGGCAATGTAGGATCCATAAAGACCTCCACCTCTTTGCTGGGCCTCACTTAGGCAACAACAGATCATTTCCATGCAGTAAACTTTCTTCTAATAGCAAACTTCTAGGTGGCTGAGGCTTCACTATGGATGCATTTTCTTCTTAATATAGCAAAGTTTACATGTCTTCATACTTATAGAGCATTGCCTTTGATCATTACATGGCACTGCTTTAGTTTGATTTTCACAACCTGATACTATCAAACTGGCAAACCTTTTTATGCAGGAGTTCTTGAGTAAGTTTGGTGTGTTTGACATTGTAGCAGAAGCCAAGAAGAACCTCTTCAACTTTTGGATGCACAATAATGAGCAGTTCACAATCTTCTTCATCTGCTTTAGGAAGGAAGCCTATAAGACTAGCTGAAACTACAATGCTCTCTATTTTGCTCTATTGTGCTCTTCTTCAGCCTTTTCTAGCTTCAACCAAGTTTGTATCAATCAACCAATGCATTACCCTCAGTCTAACCTATGCACTCTACACCCCTTCCTTGCTTGTTTCCTTGCCTCCTCAACATTCTATGCCTTCTATGCTCTCAAAGCAAGGCTCTTCCTTTGTAAGCTTCTTTTGCACTGCATGATACATGCTGCTGTTTACTTAGGTCTTGCACAATTCCCAGGCTTCATTAGGAGCTCTAGTGCCACAACTCTGTTGAAAACAAGCAAAGCACAGATCTTCACACTCCTATTTCTAATTTCAAGACTTGCTAAATCTCTGCTGCTCCTTTAGTACCATCAAATTTCTGCTCTGGAACTAGTTTTCTATTTGGCACTCACTCACACTCTGGTCCTGCTGCTTAATTTTCTACACTCCATGCTCATTGACAGTACTCACTGTGTACATGAACATCATATTTGCTACATAAGAGATCACTCAGTGATCTGAGCTCCTGTGGTCAGCAGAACTTAACAATTTTAGAACATTTTTAAAAACTACAACTGGCAAATTGAAGCCGCCACTGGAAATCACACCTTCAGCACTGCACTGCCTTCTAAAATTGCACAACTACTTCTTGGATAAGAACTTATCAATGCCAATTAACTCTTGAGGCCTTACCCATTAGTATAACTCAATGCTGTCAATACTTGTAAAACTCTGGACTCTAACTGATCTGACAATAACATACTCGATTCTACACACTTTAAAACTCATGGACAAGGAGAAGGCATTGTGTGCTAGCAAGTTTAGATGTTAGCCCTAGATTCATGTGCTAGAGAAGATATAAGAGTAGTGACAACATGGAGGGCCCAAACTACTATCTGACTAACCACCTCAGCAACTCTCAGCCATCACTGCTCGTCACTGCCACTAGCCACCACCACCACCAGCACCTCCTCAGCCATCATTGCTATAACCACCACATTAGCACCAGCTCCAACTATAACATCACCCATAACCGCCACATCAGTGCTGGTCCTGGCATTTTTGACACTTCTTCAACTATAGCCACTACATCAGCGCTGATGCTGGCAACACTCAGTGCTCTCCTCTAGCCTATGCCAAGACTCTTATCACACATCATGATCACGCATCACCACTGATATAATTTCTGCACACCATGCCCCATTTCTGCTCACCTCTTCACAGCTTTGCTGCTACATGTTTCTGCGCTTCTAAAGCAAGGCCTTCCACATTGCATAACATGTTTCGACCTTCACCGCCACTTTGCACAATTCTTAGATCTCACTTTGAGTCTTAAACACTGCAATTTGTCACTGGAACCTGGGCCTGAGCTCCAGGGCTTACTTACCACACAATATAAAGTTGTAGAGTAGCAAGTAGTACTCTAGTCTTGATATTACTGTACTTCTCACCTTGTTTCTTTGTATTTTACTTCTGTTTTGTAATCTTATGCGTTCTAGTTTTTATTTTTTGACTCTGCTTCATTTTATATCGTACTTGTCTTATATCATCTCCTACTCATCGTCTCTACTTGTTTCTTACTTTAATTCTACCTCTGCTTTACTCTTTCTTGCTTTCAGCCTCTAAGTTTTCTTTTTCTCTCTTGTCTTTGGCACTCATTTCCTGGCCCAGCATTACCAGCGACTTCCACTCACATCTCCCTGGCCTGCTTCAGTCTCTTACACCTTGCATTCTTGCCAGTACGCTGCATCTGTAGACACTGTGTGCACTACATAAGGTATTCATCTAGTGGACTGAGCTTCTATAGTCAGTGGAACTTGACAAGATCTTTGACTATTGGTAACCTAATTGCATGTCTCTGTCCCTCTTATTCTGAGCCTCCCCTGGCTTCACTTCAACTGGCAGGCTATATATAGTCTGAAGCTCATACTCTTCAATGTCATCACTTCAATTAACACTGCTAATAACCTCCATATTTTCATGCAGCTTTGCTTGAAGTCTGCCTAGTCATTTGTCATCAATGCTTGACTTGGCAACTCTTTTAAAGGTTTTCATTGCCCTAATCAATAGTGGGATACCCAGCATGTTTGTCAGTGACTAGCTTAACATTCACTATGACTATTTTGACAAACTGCTGAAGTTGCAGCTGTTTAACAGTAAGCCCATCATCACTGAGCCTATTATTAAATTGCAATCAATATAATACAACTCCTAGAGGTGATCCTCATTATGCTGAGTCTATTATGGCTGTGTGGTGCTAATTTTAACATCAACTGAAAAATCACCTAGCAGAGGAGAATCCAAAGAAAACAAGTCTACTTAATGCAGCACATTAGCAGGTGGTGAAGGTGTGAGAACAGCTGTACAAGTGACTAAAGCTAACTTTGACCTTAGATAATGTTCAAAAAAGAAGTGCGAGAAGTTTCAGAGATTTTTCAAAAAGAAAATGACTTCCAGAGATCTCCAGAAGTCTAGACCAAGCCTTGGAGGTTTGGAGTGAGTATCAGAGGTCTCAAAGAATGGTGCAAAGGTGGGCTGGAGCATAGGAAAGTGCCTTCAGAAGAAATCAGTGTAGACCAAAAATAAAAGTCCTTTGACAATGACATGCTTAGAAAAGACTTTATTCAGTATTCAATCTCTGCTGCCAATGCTTCAGTTCTCTTTGCTAAAAAGAAAGACAGCTCCTTACTATTAGGTTCTGCTGATCATAGAGGCTCAATCCACTAGGCAAATCTTTATGTGGCATGCACAATGTCCACAAATGCAGCAATACTGTTGAGAGCATAGGGCATAGGAGTCCAAGATGAGGCTAGGGATGTGAGCGGTGGTTGAGTGAGGAGTCATCAGTTATGCTGGAGCAGGAATGTGAGTGCTGGGGATGAGGAAGGGGGATGGAAGACAAGTGCTGGAGTAGGCACAAATCTCAAAAATGCGAAGAAAGGGATGAAAATGAGCACTGGTGCATGAGTGAGTCTCAAGGTGGGTGATTAAATAGCTAGGGCAAGCGAGAGAACTTAGCAAGTCCCAAGATCAAAGGTAGAAGGCATGGGGATTTAGATGAGCCAAAAGAGAAAAGAGTCAGGATAAGATAGACAAAAGGAAAAATAGAGTGAGTTGAGACAAAGGTGAAAGATGAGAGAGTAGAGAGGAGACTTGAAGACTTGAGGCAAAGAAAGAGAAATGAAGCAGATTTAAATTGGAAGTACAAGACAAGTAGAGACAAGTAAAACAAGACAAAATAAGACAAATACAATACAAAAAGAGATAAGTCAACAAAATGGAAATCAGAACACAAAAATAACAAAACAAAGAACAAAACATAAAACTAGAGACATAGTATGGCAATATCAAGACTAGAGTACTAGTTGCTACTCTACAACTTATATACTGTATGGTACATAAGCTCCAGGGCACAGATCTGGGCCCCAGTAGTGAGTTGCAGTGCTGGGCTTAAGCTGAAGCCTGGGGATTGTGCAAGGTAGCGGTGGCGGTCAGTGCATGTTGTGCAGCATAAAGGAAGTTTGTTAAAGGAAGGTATTGCTTTGGAAGCATAAAGGCACATAAAATGGCAATGAGGCAAGGAGGCAAGTGGGAGTGGGGCATGTCATGCAAGGAGGTGGCCAGTTGGGTAGTGGTCTAGGCCCAATATGGTTGTGGAGGTCAGTTTGGAGAGGTTGGAGTCCTGAGGCTGAAGCTAAGTACTGGGGACTCCAACCCCCCAAACCACCCCCACGACCACCCCAAGCCCGGACCGCTACTTGGCCAACTCCCCAGCCATCACTGGCCATCACTGCCTGTCAACACCACAGCCACCGCCACTTGCGGCACCCCCCGGCCATCACCGCCATGACCGCCACATCAGTGCCGGGTCTCGGCTATCACATCAATCAGTGCCGGCACCACCCGTCACCCCCGACCCGCACCAAGACCCCCATCATGCATCATGATCACACATCACTGCCGCCGACCTCCGCATGCCACACCCCGCTCCCGCTCCCTCCTCACCGCACCACCACCACGTGTCTCTGCACTTCCAGTACGAGACCTCCACACCACATGACATGTCTTAGCCTCGCCCCGTCCCGCGCGGCCCCTGGGTCTCATCCCAAGCCCCGGCGCCGCGACCCGCTGCTGGAACCTGGGCCTGACCCCCGGGCCATACGTACTACATAGTATATAAGGCGCAGAGTAGTAAGTAGGTACTCTAGTCTTGATATTACCATAACCTCGTCTTGTCTGTTGTGTTCTCATCTCTGTTTTGTCTCTTGCGTGCCCCAGTTTCATTACTTTTTACTTGCTTCTTTTCTCGTACTCATCTCGTTTTGACTCTCTGTCTCGTCTCTACTCGTCTCGTATTCTTAATCCATTCTCGTTGTCCTCTCTTCCCTTTTCTACTCTAAGTTCTCTCGACTCTTTGTTCCCGGCTCTCTCCTCTTTGACTTGATTGTTTCCATTCCCCGCTATCTTATCTCAACTCTTTCCCCTTTTGGCTATTCAACTTCCCCGGCTCTGCTTCTATCCCTGGGACTCGCTAAGTCCCCACGTCTGAATTTCTCTTGATCCCCGGGACTCGCTCGCTCGCCGGCGCTTGCTTGTCTCACCCTCTTGCACCCCCGGGACTTGTGCCAACCCCCGGGACTCGTTCTTCACCCTCCCTGGCGCTCGTCTTATCCACCGGTGCTACCGGCACTCTTCCACACACCACCCCCCGCCCCGCTTCGGTCTCCTATGCCTCGCACTCTTCCCGGTGCTCTGTGTTTGTACACGGTAAATAGTTGTAAGGTGGATTTGCCTAGTAGACTGAGCCCCCGTGGTCAGCGGAACCTGACAACCACCTTCATGCCACAAGCCAAGCAGAGAAATGCTTTTTTCACACCACCAAAGTTGATTATTCTAGTGTCATAGCCATCCCAGATGGTGTTTGCATAGACTCTGCTAAGATCAATGCCATCCTTCCTCCTCCTCAGAACATCCAAGAGGTGCAGTTATTTCTTGAATTTGCTGATTTCTACCAATAATTTATTAACAATTACTTTGGAATCATCAAACCTCTCAACCAGCTCACATGAAAGGACATTCCTTAGAGCTGAGACAGCAAGTGCTTAAGTGTATTTACCCTCCTCAAAGAAGCCTTCACCTCTGCCTTCTGCCACTTTGACCCTGCCCTACCTATTATACTCAAATGCAATGCTTGTAACTACACCATTGCTACTATACTCTTCTAGATGGACTCCAGCAGTGATGAGCCCCACCTCATTGCCTTCTACACCTGCTTAATGAATTCAAGTCTACTCTGACCACAACAATCTCTAATACTTCACCACAATCAAGCAGCTCAGTTGCTGCTAAGCCCACTGGTCAGAAATCCTCTTGGAGTATGACTTCACCATTCACTATAGTCTCAGCTGACTTAATGCCAAGCCCAATGCCCTCATTTGAAGACTGGATGTATCCTCAAAGAAGTCATTTAATATAAAGTGCAATGCCTTTAATCATCGAGTAATAATACCATCTGAACAGCTTCATGCCATGCTGATTATAAACAAAGAAGGTATCCTCTACCAAATCTGCAATGCACCCTGGGACACTTTCTTTACTCAGCAATGCAGACCAAATCTCAACCTATTGGACCTGCCACCTCTGGCATTTCCCTGTAGAGAGGCCCTCTATAAGAACAACTGGAGCAGTGGTGAAGCCTTGGAAGAGGAGCTGGGGGGGAGTTTCATAGTGGCTACAATCTGGAATCTTTGAATAAGGCAATAGAAGTTAAAGACCATATTTATACAACTACTCTATGTCTGCCACCATTGATTGAGGAGATTCAGACCAGTCAAATCACATCTCAGCAGCTGGCCTAGGCATTTGCCATCAACCCTTCACCTTGGACCTTCTAGAATGTGGTGCCCCAGTATCTTCACAACTGTGAAGATGTATTCTTTAAAGCCTTCTTTGACTTACTCTCAGAGTGCAAGCAATGAGACCATGCCATTGAATTGATGCTGGACTTCAAGCTCTCCAGCTGCAAGGTTTACTTATTAGTGCCTAAGGAGCAAGATGAGCTTGATGCCTTCCTTCAAGAGAACTTGGAATTCAGTTGCATCTGCCCCTTCTAGTCACTCATGGCTTCTCCAGTCTTCTTCATCAAAAAGAAGGATGATTCTCTCTGACTGGTTCAAGACCACTGGGTCTTTAACACCATGATAGTAAAGAATTGCTATCCTCTTCCTCTCATTCTAGAGCTCATTAATGACCTCTGGGGGATGCAGTACTTCACCAAACTGGATATCTGGTGGGGTTACAACAATGTGCACATTCATGAGGGAGATGAGTGGAAGGCCACCTTCTGGATCAACCATGGATTGTTTGAACTTCTTATTATGTTCTTCATACTCACCAATAGCTCTGCCACTTTTCAAACAATGATAAACAACATCTTTTAGGATCTCATTGCTAAAGGCATAATGTGTGTATACCTTGACAACATTTTTATCTACATTAAAATACTGAAAGAGCACTGCTGGATCACATTGTTGGGATATCACATTGTGATATGTGTGAGTGAAGTGCCATGACCCACTGCAAGAGCCATTGTGATGGCCACTGCTTTGTTCCTTCTACTCTATATATATGTGATGGACATTTAGAATACCCTCAGTCTATTATATGCGACTGAGGGTACACTATATCATCATTATTGTACATCACAGTAACTAATCAAGTACCTAGTCATTAATTTGTACATTGCTTGGTTGGGATTCCAACAGGTTATGGGCTGCTGCTGAGTATGCTACTTGATGAAGTATTGCACTCATTGGAACCCAAAACTTTTCTCTTGCACACGACATTGCCAACGTCGACCCTGATTGAAGTCGCTCTCTGACATTGTTTGCTGCTGCCCAGCGGAGATATTGATCTGTGCCTAACCCTATTGTCTCACTTCAGAATGCCCCTTGTTATTTATATTGCAAATCTTTGAGGACTGACAGCCTTACCTTTGCATCTCCAGCACCCACTTCAGAATGAGCCCCACTGACACCACTAATCCCTCCGTTTGAGCCATATCCATCTGTGGTGCTGAATGGAAAAACAAAAGTTCAGTTGTGCATCACCTACCGCCAACTTCACAAAATGGTCAAAGGCCCTCAAAATTCACCTTGCTCTGCTTAAATTGAAGTCCTATGTTATTGGTCCTCTTGCAAAAATCCCTGGCAAAAGTGACAAGCCTGTGGCCTACCAGAACTGGACAATGAACAATGATCTAGCATGAGCCATTATCCTCACAGCCCTGGACAGACAAGTCTGAATACAAAGGCCTTGACAAGACCAAAACCGCTACAAACTTGTATAAACAAGTTAAGACATGAGCTGAGGGTGAAGGACCAGTCAGGATGATTGCTCTCATACAGGAAGTACTGAAAATACAGTGCTCACCCAACAAGTCTCTCATGGTGACTGGGAAGCACATCAGCGACATTGTCAAACACATCTTCTCAATATGTACCCTTGACAAGAATATATTCAAGTGTGTTGTATTGCTGAACAGCTTAAACAGCCTGCAGTATGAGCTGATCCAAGCTCAAGTATCATGCAGCCTCATCAATGCAACAACAAAATCCCCTTACACATTAGATAACATCCAGAAGTTACTTGAAACTGTCCAAAATCTTACGACTCTAAAGTCCCCCAACGCCAGCTTACCCACCAACACCATGCTTGCTGCCACAACATGTGGATGATTCATATCAACAAAACCATTCTTTTCTGGCCATAACCATCTTGTCGGAGCTAAGTGTCAGGTTTTGCTGACCATGGGGGCTCAGTCCACTGGGCAAATACCTTATGTGGCAATCACCATGTCCACAAACACAGAGTACCGGTAGGGTGCGAGGCGTAGGAGGCTAAAGCGGGGTGGAAGAGGTGTGCTGAGGAGTGTCGGTAGCATTGGATGAGTGGGCAGGTGCTGTGGGGGTGGAGGATGAGTGCTGGGGGGTAGGTGTGAGTCTCAGGGATACAAGAGGGTAGAACAAGCAAGCGCTGGTGCGTGAGCAAGTCTCAGAGTTCAAAGAGATGATGGACAAGCAAAGCAGAATGGATTAGAGTAAGAGACAAGTAGAGATGATGCAAGGAGACAATACAAGGCAAGTACAATAGACTAGAGTACTACTTACTACTCTACAACTTATATACTACGCAGTAGGTAGGCCCTGAGGCTCAGGCCCAGGTCTCAGTAACCTACCTCACTTGAAGGTGATTGTGCGCAAGACATGAGGCTTCCTTCTGTGCCCACCCTGGAGGCACTGTTGAAGCTGCCTGGAACACTGTGCATGCTGCTGCTGCTGCAAAAGGAACAGGCTCTACAGATGAAAATGCAAAAGTATACACCCAGCTTACAGGCCTGAAGGGCAAAGTCCATAGAAGAGGGGGACCTCAAGAAACTACAGACGCTAAGTAGTGGACCATCAACTGCCGGCTTTGCTGGCCTCATTGCCAACAAAATTGAGTGGGAAGGTTTGATGGCATCTGTTGAGGAGAAGGAGGTAATGCCAGCTGAGCTGAAAACCTTGATTAATTAAAATCAGTCCTTGGAGGACAGTAACTCAACTACAACCCCCCCACTCAATCAGGATGCCAAAAATGCCCTAGTAGCCCTTGATGACCGCCCATTCTTTATAGACTCTGGAGCAACAGTGCATATTTTCCCTTGCAAATCCAACTTCTTTACCTTACAACTTATTGCATCCAAGACCATAAAAGGAGTTGGGGGATCTGCTATCTCAGCATACAGAGTTAGAAACACCAGATTATACACTGCTAAAGGAAACCTGCTTCCCTTAGAAAAGGCACTGTACATTCCAAACTCTACAGTACACCTCATATCTGTGAGCCGCTTCTCAGTGGACCACAACACGTACTTCTGTTTTGATAATGAAGGGGTACAAGTCCTCAACTAAGCCACCAAATCACTCATTGCAAAAGGGCTGTTGATACCAAAAAAGAGGTTGTACTCCATTGACTTCTCAAAAGCCACCACCAAACACACTTACACAGTTTATCAAGGAGCAGATCTAGAGACCTGGTACTGCCACCTTGGGCATGCTAATTACCAAGCCATCCTGCAATTAGTCTGTGATCATAGGATCAAAGGTGTGCTCACCCACCCACCACCAAAATGTGACAGCTGTATTCTTGGAAAACAGACAAAGACGTTGGTTTCAAAGCTGAGGCAGGAAGAGCAAAGAGTGACATGGAGGCTTGAGATAATATGGGCAGATCTGATAGGGCCAATTAATGTGTGCTCGAGGACTGGAAATCACTATGTACTGGACATAGTAGACGATTATACAAACATGCCGTGGTCCATACCTCTTAGAACAAAAGATGAAGCTTTTCCTGCATTGAAGGCTTGGGAACTCGCTTGAGAAAATGAGACTGGTTTGAAAGTTGGGAAATATTGAACTGGATTCAATGGAGAACTGCACAGCAAAGAGATGGAAGTCTAGCTAAAAACTAGAGGAGTGTTGAACAAACATAGTGCACCATATACTTCAGCTCATATTGGATGGGTTGAACGCATGCATAGGACCCTGATGGGGAAGGCAGGAACCATGAGAATTGACTCAAACTGTCCAGAATTCCTCTGGGATGAATTCTATCTGAGGGCAGCTCACCTTCATGCCAAGACCCCAACTAAGTCACTTGCAGGGAAAATACTGTATGAACGGTGGTTTAACCATGAACCAGACTATTCCTACATGCATGAAGTGGGATGTCAAGCATCTGTATTCATCCCAACCCACAACCCCAAGGTCAGACCATGGTCTATTGAGTGTACGTTGATCAGCTATGGTCAAAACTCAAAAACATATTGTTGTTGGGACAAGAAAAATAAGAAAGTCTATCAATCATTCCATGTCAAGTTCATTGAATGAAACAAGTCATGTACAACAGCCAAACACCATCAACCACCTCCCAATAACAGCAAAAATGCATCTTCAATCCTGACTCTCTAAGACTTGGAGGATACTGCCATTCTTGAACCAAGCAAAAACAATGACAATCTCAGTGAGTTTGATGTTAAAATACTGAACCCAAATACAGCTCTGGGAGTCCACCACAATGACAATTGTGATGAAGGAAGAGCGCAACAACCACCAGAGCTGAGAAGGTCAAATTGAATTTGATGCCCAACTAAGAAGGCCACATTTGAAGGAGAACAACCAAAGACACGTCTTGAGAAGATGGTGGAGGAAATCAGAGAGAACAAGAGGAGATGGAAGGAGAAAAAGGCAGAGGAAAAGATGATAGAGCAAAGAAACAGAGCAGTATCCATGATGGAGGAAGTGACCAAACCAGCTGAACAACCACAAGCACCCAATCAACCTGATCAGCCTAATCCACCACAAGTGCCCATGCCTACAGAACACATGCAAACAGATACAGATACTGACCCCAACATCAATCATGACCATATCTCAGCAGCCATCTCTCAATTTGGTAACCTTGAACCACTACCCATAAATGCAGCGGAACCTGCCACATGGGCAGAAGCCCAACAAGGACCCAATGCGAGTAAATGGAAGGCAGCTTATTTGGAAGAGCTAAAATCACTGAAAGACATGGGAGTTAATAAACTCATCCCATGTTCAGCCATACTGAAGGGCCAAAAGGTGCAAAAAGGTTGACCAGTCTTCAAGATCAAACGAGATGAACACAGAAATCCTGTCTGGTACAAAGTCCGACTTGTGTTCAAGGGCTATGAACAAGTGTACAGAAAAGATCACAACAAGACAACATCACCGACTGCATGCATGGAATCATGGCACATTTTACTCCACATTGCAGCTGCAGAAGGCTGGGATGCAACACAGATTGACATAAAGACCACCTTCCTTTATGGGATCCTACCAGAAGACAAAATACAATATATGGAGCAGCCAGAAGGTTTTAAGAAAGAAGGAAAGGAAGGCTGGGTATGCAAGTTGGTGAGTTACATGGCTGGCTAGTGAGTCCTGCCTACAGGAAATTATCCACAGGAACAGTGATCACAGCGGTCCATGTTGATGACTTCCTGTCTATCATTGACACCAAAGACAAAAACAATCGGTTCAAATCTCAAATGCATGAAGTGTGGACAATATCCGATCTTGGCACCCCCAAATACCTTGTTGGTATATCAGTGGACTGGGACCTGGCAAACAAAGCTGTTGCTCTGTCGCAGATTGCATTTATAGATCAAATCATGCAGCAGTTTGGACAGAAGGAGGTGTTTCCCTTGTCAGTGCCTATGAAACCTGGACTAAAACTACAGCAACCAAAGCAGGACATACAGATGCAGGAGGAGAAGGACAACATTGCAAAACTACCATACAGGTCAGGCGCTTGCTGTACATCACCATTGCCACTAGACCTGACATAGCATTTGCTGTCCAACAATTGTCCCAATTCCTTGACAACTACAATGGATCACATTGGAATGCTGGTATTCACCTAGTCAAGTATTTTAAAGGAACTAGAGATCTCAAACTACACCTTGAAGGCTCATCCATTATTCTACGAGGATTTACTGATGCAGACTGGGTGAGTTGTCTGGACACCAAACGAAGCACCAGCAGATACACATGGTCCCTTGGCAAAGGCACAGTCTCATGATCTGTTCAAAAACAGAAGACAGTGGCAACCTCATCTTGCAAAGTTGAATATATGGCTGCATACAAATCAACACAAGAATGTATTTGATTACAAACACTCATGAAGGAAATCAGATGGGACTTTACAAGGATGCCAAACGTTATATTCTGTGATAACAAAGCTGCAATATCATTATCTGAAGATCCAGTGGCGCATGCATGAATCAAACACTTCGTTTTAAAGTACCATTTTATCAGGGAACAAGCACAGAACGGTGAGATCACTGTAAAATATGTCAATACCAGAGACAATGTCGCTGATATGTTTATGAAGGCAGTACCTTGCCCCCTTTTCCTACAACTACAACACATGCTTGGGGCAACCTAACCATGATTCCACACAAAGAGGAGTGAAAGCGTCAATTTGTGGCAAGGAGGAGTGTTGGGATATCACATTGTGATATGCGTGAGTGAAGTGCCATGCAAGAGCCATTGTAATGGCCACTGCTTTGTTCCTCCTACTCTCTATATATGTGACGGACATTTAAAATATCCTCAGTCTATTATACGCAACTGAGGGTATGCCATATCATCATTATCTTACATTACAGTAACTAATCAAGTACCTAGTCATTATACTTATGCACACACGTATTGTCTAGGTACATCCAATATAGTCTATTATACATGACTGAGGTCATTATACTTACACACATATATATTGTCTAGGTGCTTACCCAGACTATTTGTACATTGCCTGGTTGGAATTCCAATACACATGTGTTGTCTTGGAACACTTCTGCCAGCACCAGTTTTATCTCAAGCCAGAAAAGTGTGAGTTTGAGCAGATTTGGATCAAGTCAGGTTCCGCTGACCACACAGGCTCAGTCCACTGGGCGAGTACCTTACGTGGTGATCACTGTGTCCACAGATGCAGAGTACCGGTAGGGCATGAGGTGTAGGAGACCAAAGCAGGGTGGAGGAGGTGTTTAAGTATCTTGGGCTGATCATTTTACATAGAGCCGCTTCACTAACTTCTACTGAAGGTTCATTTAGGACTTCTCTCATCATGCCTGCCCCCTGTTTGACTTCACCATAAAAAACACTGTCTGAAACTGAGGGTCCTTAAAGCAAATTGCTTTTAATGCTCTCAAGTATGCAGTCACCTCCAGGCTCATTCTCCTCTTCCCAGATGACAACTTCCCCTTCTGCATAAAAGCTAGCAGTTTCAACTTTGCCACTAAAGCTGTCTTGTCGCAACAGTTCTGGAATGATGGAAAGTGGCATCTGATGGCCTTCTATTCTAAAAGCTTGAATGCTGTAAAGCACAATTATGAGATCTATGACAAGGAAATGCTTGCCATCCATAATTCAAGCCTTTGAGGAATGGCAGCACTTTTTGGAGCATGCATAGCACAAGTTTGAAATTTAGATAGATCACAAAGACTTGGAGTACTTCAGAACAGCTAGAAAGCTCAATTGTCAACAGGCCTGATATTAGAGGAGATGACAACAGCAATATTATGCTCCTCCAGCCAGAGTTGTTTGCAATTCAAGCTAAGGAGGGCTTAACTATTTAAGGAGTGGAGGTCAACATCCTTCAGAACACTCAGCATGGAAATTGAGATGGCCAACAAGAAGATATTGTTGCTTAAACAGCTAAGGCTCTAAAGTCAGGACATATCATGGAGGCCAAGTCTGTTCATGTGAATAAATAGGCCCTCTAGTATGGACTTCTGACTTTCCAAGACTGCATCTACATGACCAACATTTTGGAGCTTTGCCAGAGGATTGTTGAGTAGTGCCATGACTTCCGCATTGCTGGACACCCTGGCTGGTGGAAAACATTGGAGCTAGTGTCCTAGAACTATTGGTGGCCTCAGATATCCTGGTACATTAGATCCTACATGTAACCTTTGCCTCCAGACCAAGCTGCAATACCACCTCCTCACTGGACAATTCCATCTGCTATCAGTTCTGGAAGAACAATGAAGTGTAGCCTCTGTGGACTTTATTTTAAAGCTCCTAGATGCTCATGGATATGATGCAATCATGATTGTGATTGTCAGGTTCCGCTAACCATGGGGGCTCAGTCCACTGGGTGAATACCTAATGTGGTGATCATTGTGTCCACAGACACAGAGCACCAGTAGGGCGCAAGGCATAGGAGACCAAAGCGGGGTGGGAGCGGTCTGTAGGGGAGTGCCAGTAGCACCGGCAAGTGGGCGAGTGCTGGGGAGGGTGGAGGACAAGTGTTGGGGGTAGGTGCGAGTCCTGGAAGTACAAGAGGATGGGACGAGCGAGTGCCAGTGAGTGAGCAAGTCCTTGGGTTCCAAGAGATAACGGGCGTGGGGACTTAGCAAGTCCCGGGGATGGAAACAGAGTTGTGGAAACTAAGCGGCCAAAAGGGGAAAGAGTCGAGATAAGATAAAGGGAGATGGAACAGATTAAGTTGAAAAGAGGAGTCAGGAACAGAAGAGTTAAGAGAACTTAGAGTAGAAAGGGAGAGAAGAGCCAAATAGAATAGATTAGAGGACAAGGTGAGTAGAGACAAGGCAGGGAGACAATATGAGATGAGTACGATAAGAAAAAGAAGCAAGTAGAAATGAAAAGACCAGGACGTGCAAGAAAACGAGACAGAGACAAGAACACAATGAAACAGTACGGGGCTATGGTAATATCAAGACTAGAGTACTACTTACTACTCTATGACTTATATACTACACAGTATGTAGGCTCCAGGGCTCAGGCCCGGATTCCAGTGGTGGGTCATGGCACCGGGGCTTGGGGTGAGACCCAGGGGCTGCACAAGGCAGGGCGAGGTTGAGACATGTTACATGGTGTGGAGGCCTCATACTGGGAATGCAGAGATACACAGCAGTGGGGCAGTGAAGAGGGAGTGGGAGCGGGGCATGGCATGCAGAGGTCAGGTCGGTGGTGATGCATGATGGGGGTCTCAGCGCAGGCTGGGAGTGACGGGTGGTGCCAGCGCTGATGTGGCGGCTATGAGTGGTGTGATAGCTGAGACCGGCGCTGATATGGTGGTCATGGTGGTGATGGCTGAAGGATGCCGCAAGTGGCGGTAGCTATGGCAGTGATGGCTGGTGATGGCCGGGGATGCCGCGAGTAGTGGTGGCTGGTGGCGGTGATGGCCGGTGATGGCCGGTGATGGCCGGGGGCTGCCGAGGGGGTTGGCTAGGTAGCAGTCTGGGCCTAGAGCAGTTGTGGGGGTTGTTTTTGGGGAGGGTTGGAGTCCCAGGGCTGGGGCTGAGTTCTGGAGGTCGGTAGCAGGTCATGACAGTGATGGCCCTCTATGGCAAGTGAGCACACTTCATATCCACCCACACTACTTACTTTGCCATAGGTGCTGCAAACCTGTACTAGAAGAATGTTTGGAAGCTTCATAGCCTCTTTTTTTAATGCCTATGTGTTAGACTGAGGGCCACAGTTTATAGTGGATTTCATAAGAGAGCTCTACCAACTGCTAAATGTGAAGCTTTACACCTCCACTATCTACCATTCACAATCAAACAGCCAGACTGAATGTGAACCAAGAGTTTGAGCAGTACTTCCACCTCTTCTGCAATGAGCATCAGGATGACTGAGATGAGCTACTTCTAGATGCAGAGTTCCAGTACAACAACCATGTTCACACAACCACTTAAATGTCATCTTTCCTCCTGGACACAGAGTGTCATCCATGCATGGGCTTTGAGCCTTGGGCCCAGCTATTAGAGAATGAAGTTGTGAACAAATTTGTGGACTAGATGAAGATGGTGCAGAAAGAAGCCAAGGCTGCTCTGGTAAAGGCAAAGGACAACATGACACAATACTATGACTACAAAAGAGCTTTAGCAGCCAAGTACCAGTCCAAAAACCAAGTCTACCTAGATGCTTCAGACATCACCACCACCTACCCATCAAAGAAGCTCTTGCATCATCAGCTAAGGCCCTTCACAATAGAACAACAGATAGGCCCACTAGCTTATTAACTCAGACTCTTAGCAGGAATGCACCAACTTCACCTAGTATTCAATGTGGTGAAGCTAAGATCAGCTCTGGAGGATCCTATTTCAAAGCCAAACTCAGTGCCCCCTCTGTCCCCAGTGGTGGTCAATGACAAGGAGGAGTATGAGGTGGAGGAGATCTTGGATAGTTGTCTATTCTAGTGACAACTACAATATAAGGTGAAGTGGAAGGCTAGACCAGGAAATCTGGAACTTCTATCCTGCATGTTGAGACATCACACACTATAGAGGAGGATGATATCAAGGAACTTCCATTTTGATCCACACTAACTTCTCTTTGATTCATTTTCCTACATTTCAGTCTGCTCCTTGTGCCACTCCTCAAGACCCTTAAGGCTTGCTCTAGACCTCTAGAAATCTCTAAGGATTACCAGAGGTTATTTTCATTTTAGAAAACCCCTAGAACTTCCCACACTTTCTGTTTAAGCATTATCCAAGGTTAAAGTTAGCTCCAATCATTTATACAGCTGTTCTCATGCCTCCATTGCCTGCTAATGTACTGCACCAGGCAGCAGAAATCCTTAAACTTGTTCTCTTTGGATTCTCTTCTGCCAGGTAATTAGTTACCATTGTATTATCAATTATTGTTCCTAATATATCTTTGGATTCTCCTCTGCCAGTTGTGTGATTGAGCTGCAACTTCTGGAAGTTGCCCTTACAGTCAGAAGACTTCAACACCATCCTCATTGTTGTCTACCACCTCACCAAGCAAGCCATCTTCATTCTCTGCAGCACCACCAACAATGTCTTAGAGTTTGCTAAATTCTTCCTTAAATATGTTTTCACTAAGCATAGTCTCTTAAATAACATTGTCTCTGACTGTAGCTTCCTCATTGTCTCTTAGTTCTGGCAGTCTCTGTGTAAAGCCCTTGAGATAAAGACTAACTTATCTACTGTCTATCATTTGGAGATCAATGGCCAGACCAAATCAATGAATCAGACTCTGGAGCAGTACCTTCACCTTTATGTTAATTATCTACAAAACAATTAATGCACTAAGCTGCTTTTCACCTACAATAACACCCCTCACTCTGCCACTGAAGTATCTCCTTTCTATGCTAATAAAAGCTATAACCCTTGGCTCACTCTTTCTTTCAGAGACATTCCCTCCCACATAACCCCAACTGAACCCTCAGCACTCTTATATAGCTTGACCAGCACAACTTGAAGACCAGATGATCCTCAATCAAACTCAATCACAAGTTACTCAGCTCCTTTAAGATTCTTTGGAAGGTCTTGACCTACATCTACAAACTTGGCCTTCCTTTAGGACTTAAGGACCTCCATTCAGTCTTTCATATGCACTGTTTTAAAAAACATGCCTCAAATTCCTTCCTTAGAGAGCAACCCAGCTGACTGCCACCCATCAAAGTCAAAGACAAATATCACTATAAGGTCAACTATATCTTTGACTCATGACTCATCTGTGGCCATCCTCACTACCTAGTTTGCTGAAAAGGCTATGAACATGAAAACAACACTCAGGAACCTCAAAGAAACCTTGCTGGTGCTCCTGCCAAACTTTAAAACTTCCACTGGTGGTACTCCAACAAGCTCCAGAACCAGCATCCATAGACAACAGCATCAGTGAGTGTAAACCCTGCTTCTGATTCCATTAAGGATTAAACTCTCAGATTCAGCATGGTTTGATTTACTGACTTTTTTATTTGTTTAAGCTGAGCCCATGAGCATTTGTTCCTGCTGAATGAAGTGTCTGCCATACACGTATCAATCCAGGAGGGCCTGAGTTGCATGCTTTTTGATGTGCCAAAGAAGTTGGAGCAGGACATTGTGCAGTTGAAGTCACTACTGGCTGGGCACTGGTGGAGGAATGCAATTGCTCTAAGATCATGGTTGGAAGTGGTTGAGGATGCTGGGAGACCTTTGTCAGAATATAAGCTGAAGGGGAGACAGGGAATGAAGGGGAGACAGGGAATGAAGGGGAGACAGGGAATGAAGAGGAGACAGGGAATGAAGGGGAGACAGGAAATGAAGAGGAGACAGGGAGGGAGAATAAACTGAGGCTGGTGATCTTGAGTAAGCAGAGGGTAAACTGAATTGCCAGGATTCTTATACACAATTTTGAGCTGCAGAATATTTTTTGAACACCTCCATTTGTAACTATATGTATCATTGTTGTCAATATATTGTTGTCTTGAACTCATCATTGTCTGGTATAAAGTGAGAACTTTAATGGAGGAAATGTGAGAAACTGTCATGGCCTTGTTTGTTAATCACTGTCAGCACCATTCCTCTGCCTCCTGGACTACCTCAACCCTATGTACCTGCTCTTTGGCCTTGCAAATTGCCTCCACCAAACTCTTGCACTCAAGGCCTGCAACATTCTCACTTCTGCTTCTTGGTCATTTTCCACCTTCAACACTGTGTCTTAATTTTGCTGCACCATATTACAGTCCATTGCCACCTTCTAGGCCTCCCTCTCCTGATGCACAACCAACTTTGCTATCTTTCATGATCTATAGAAGGGCAGCCATGTGAGACACTGCAGCTAAAGAATGAATGACCAAGTGCATCAACCACAGTAAGAGGGTGTGAGTGCTGGAAGGACTGGTTATTGATGCCTCACCTCAGGGCCTCTTGCTTATACAATGAGGATGCCTACCACTTGCTCTTCAATGCCACTGCCTTCTTTTGCTTCCTGTGTGGTGGCTCCACTTTGATCACTGAGACCATTGCCTCCTCCTTGCTAACCTTGCTCTTAAACAGCAAACACTCTTTTTTACCAATCCTAAGACATAACAAACCCTCACCCACCACTGCATCTGCAGCTCTGTCATGACCCACTATTGACCTCCAGGACTTAGCCTCAGCCCCAAGACCCCAACTCCCTCAAACTCACCTCCACAACTGTCCTGGGCTTGGACCGCTACCTGACCAACCACCTTGGCAATCCCCGACCATCACTGCCCATCACTGCCACCAGCCACCACTGCCAGCATTCCCCTAGCCATCACTGCCTGTGACTGCTACATCAGCGCTGGCCCCAGCCATTCCTGACGCTTCCTCATCTGCAGCCACCACATCAGTGCTGGCACTGGCAACACCCAGCACTCCCCTTGGTCCATGCCAAGACCCCCATCATGCATCACGACCATGCATCACTGTTGATCTGACCTCTGCATGCCATGCTCCGCTTCTGCTCTCCTCCTCACTCCTTCGCCGCTACATGTCTCTAGCTTCTAAAGCAAGACCCTTTGTGCCGCATGACATATCTCAACCTCCACCACTGCCTTGCATGATTCCCAGGTCTCACCTTAAGCCCTGTCTATTTCTATCTCTGTTTTGTCTCCTCTCACCTCAAGTCTTTAAATTCCCTTCTTTCTCTCTCATCTCTCGTCCCAGTCTTGACTTGTTCTGCTCTTCCTGTCCCCTATCTTATCTCAGCTCTTTCCTTTTCTGGCTCATTTGATCTTTGCGTCTCTCACCTCCATCCCTGGGACTTGCTAAAGTCCCCACCTTCACCCCACTCTCTATTCGCTAATCTTTAGGACTTGCTCATGCATCCACGCTTGCTCACTCTCTTCTCTTGCACCTCTGGAACTTGTGCCTAACCCCAGCACTCATCCTCCACCACTCACCTCCCTATCCAGCATTACTGATTCACTCATTGGGACAGTTTTTTGAGCATCTTCAACTTTGCAGGTTTATTCCTATTTTAGTCACAAATAAAGAGTATGTTGCATGTAGGAATATCAACAGAGTCATGTGACCATGTTTGGTTATACTTGGGAGTGGTTCAAGTTGGTTGAACCACATCTTGACCTTCAGAGCCCTGGCTGCTTAAGCAACAAGATCTTCCTGTTGACCATCCTGGTTTCCATATCAAATGTCTTGGAAAATGTCCACCTCTGCTCCCTACATGACCAAGCCTTCCACAGCCCAGATTGCAAACAACCCCAGCCAAAGGAGCATAATAATGCTGTTGTCATCTCCTTCAGTGTCATGGTCAGCTTTCTGGAATAAAGCATCAGGCTTTCCCATACTTTGGCTGAGCTTGTGATGCAGCAAGAAGTCAAAGTTGGCTAAATAAAGGACCATTGAGCCTGCCAGTAATTGAGCCTCTTAGCTATTTGGAAGTACTCCAGGTTTTTGTGATCTGTCCAAACCTCAAACTTGTGCTGTGCACCCTCCAAGAAGGGCTGCCACTCCTTGAAGGATTGAATGATGGCAAGCATTCCTTGTCATGGATCTTGTATTTGTGCTCTACTGCATTCAAGCTCTTGGAATAGAAGGCCATCAGATGCCACTTCCCATCATCCCAAAACTGTTGCAACAGAACAGCTCCTGTGGCAAAGTCAAAGCTGTACAGCCTCTATGTTGAAGAAGGAGTTGTCATCTGAGAAGAGGAGGATGGGCTCAGAGGTGACTACATGCTTGAATGTATCAAATGCAATCTACTTCAGAGACCCCTAGTTCCAAGCAGTATCCTTTGCGGTGAGATCAAACAAGGGACAAGCATGATGGAAGAAGTTCTGAATGAACCTCTGGTAGAAGTTAGTGAAGCTAAGAAAGGCTTGCTCCACATTGTGAAGGGAACCAACATCTTCCTTGAAAATGCCCTCTACATTCCTAACTCTACTGTCTGTCTAATGTTAGTCAGCTTGTTTGCTACTTATTTAGGCCTGAATTCTTGATTCAACAATACATTTGTCAAGATTATCCAATGATTTACAGGTGTGCTTGTGATGCAAGGTCCACTAATCCCAAATCAATGCCTCTACACCTTTGATCTTGACTCCATGCTCATTGAGCACCATGCATTTGCAACTCAGCATGCAGCTGACCTGGAAATTTGGCATCACTGCCTCAAGCATGCCAATCATTAGATGTTTATGGATATGGCAAAAGTGGGCTTAGTCCCAGGTATGCCCTCTACTTTTACTTTTTAACCACCCAAATATAACTCATGTATTCTCAAAAAACAGACCCAGAATACTATGCTTAAACAGAAGAAGGGGCAAAAAGCTATGCAGAAGCTAGAGATTGTATGGGTAGACTTCACAAGCTGTAGCATCACAAAATGGATATTCTTATGTCATGAATCTTATTGACAATTATACCAGCAAACATTGAATCATCCTCCTCAAGTGTAAGAGGAATGCATTGATGCATCTGAAAGCTTGGCAAATAGCAAGAGAGAATGAGATTCAGTGTATACCTGTCAGGTTCTGTTGACCACAGGGGCTCAGATCACTGGGTGAATCCTTATGTGGCAAACACAATGTCCATGTGCAAGTACTGTCAATGAGCGCAGAGCGTAGAAGACCAGAAGCACCAGGCTGAAGGCTAGTCCCAGGGCAGGGGTTTGATGATACTGAAGGAGTAGCAGGACTTAGCAAGTCCCAGAATCAGAGATAAAGGTGCAAGAATTTAGCCAAGCTAAAAAAGAAAAGAGTCAAGTCAAGAAATGGAAGAGGAAAGGATACAAGGCCAGAAAGGAAAAGTAGACAAGAGAGAACTTAGAGACTTGAGGCAGAGAGTGAAGGAAACAGAGATAGGTTTGAAAGAAACATGAGACGAGTAGAGGTGAGAGAAGAGAGACAATATAAGGCAAGTAAAAAAACAAATGAGTTGAAACAATGAGACAGAGATGAGACTAAGAAAAACCAAGACACAAAACATGAAACAAAACAACCAGAAATACAGACAGAATATGCAATATCAAGACTACTTGTACCAAAGGCTACACTATGACTTATATACAATGGTGACTAGAGTGCCCTGAGGCTGAAGTCTGATGACAAGTTGCAGCACTGGTGCTACCAATGAAGCTTGGAGATTGTGCAAGACCTGAGTGAACAGCAATGTGTGTTGTGCAGTGCAAAGCAAGAGTTTTGTCACAACCTGCTACCAACCCCCAGGACTTAGCCCTGGCCCTGGGGCTTCAAAACCCCCCAAACAACCCCCACAACTGCCTTGGGCCTGGACCACTACCTGGCCAACCCCTTGGCAACCCCTGGCCATCACTGCCCATCATCGCCACCAGCCACCACCACCCCCAGCATCCTCTCGGCCATCACCACCATGACCGCCACATTAGCGCCAACCTCAGCTATCACACTGCCCATAACCGCTACATCAGCGCTGGCACCGGCAACACCCAACACTCCCCAGCCCATGCCAAGACCCTCATCATGCATCATGATCACGCATCACTGCTGACCTGACCTCCGCATGCCACACCCTGCTCCCGCTCCTCTCACTGCCTAGCTGCCGTGTGTCTCTGCATTCCCAGTGCAAGACTTCCATGCTGTGCAACATGTCTCAACCCCCACCCCATCCCACACAATCTCTGGATCTCACCTCAAGCCCTGATGCTGTGACTCGCCACTGGAACCTGGGCCTGAGCCTTGGGGCCTACCTACTGCACAGTATATAAGCCGTAGAGTAGCAAGTAGTACTCTAGTCTTGATATTACCATAACTCCTGTATTGTTTCATTGTGTTTGTCTCTGTCTCATATTCTTGTGCAGTCTGGTCTCTTTATTTTCACTTTGCTTCATTTCTTATTGTACTTGCCTCATATCTGCTCCTTTTGTCGCTTCTATTCGTCTCCTACTCTAATTACACTCTGCTTTACTCCTTGTCTCTCTGTCAATCCTAAGTTCTCTCATCTCTTCTATCTCTGGTCTCCAGTCTTGACTTGTTCTGTTTCCTTTCCCCTTATCTTATCTTGACCCTTTCCCCTTTCAGCTCACTTGATCTCTGCTCCTCCATTTCCATCTCCAGGACTTGCTAAGTCTCCGCACTTGTTATCTCATTGAATTCTGAGACTCGCTTGTGCACCAGCACTCACTCGTTCTGCCCTCCTGTATCTCTGGGACTTGCAACTATCCCCCAGCACTCATCCTCCACCAACCCTGGCACTCACCCCCTCTTCCTGTGTCACTGGCACTCCCCTACACACCTTTCCCACCCCGCTTTGGTCTTCTATGCCTCATGCCCCTATCGGTACTCTGCGTCTGTGGACACAGTAATCACCACATAAGGTACTCACCTAGTGGACTGAGCTCCTGTGGTCAGCGGAACTTGACAGGCCTTGCTTTCAGAGCACAGAAGGCAAGATTTAACTGAGCCAAAAGAGGAAAGAGTCAAGACAAGAGGTGGAAGGGGAAATGGAACAAGACAAGACCAAAGCAAGAAAAAAGAGAGAGAGAGAAAAGGGTAAGAGACTTAGAGACTTGAGGCAGAGAGAGAAGGAAGCAGAGATTAGATTGAGAGAGATACAAGACAAGTAGAGATGAGAAACACAAGATGATATGAGGTGAGTACAAAACAAAAATGAGATAAGTCAGAAATGGAACACAATAGACTAGGAAACAAGACCAAAACACAAAATTCAAAACAAAAATACAGCAATATTGAGACTAGAGTACTCAATGCTACTCTACAACTCATATACTGGATGGTAAATATGCCCTGAAGCACAGTGTCACAACCCACCACCAACCCTGGGAATTAGGCCCAACCTCAGTACTCCCAACCCTGCAAGACAACTCCCACAACCATCCTGGGCCTGAACCGCTACTTGGCCAACCACCTCGGCAACCCCTGGCCATCACTGCCTGTCACCGCCACCAGCCACCGCTGTGCACCCTTGGCCCTAGCACATGCTAGTGCTGCCTTCTTTGCTCTGGGCCAATACTATGCCCAACCTGCCCCTGCCCTGCCCCTGCCCTGCCCCCGCTTCCTCAGGGATACCCTGACACATACTACATTCCCTGGCCTTAACTTCCTGCTGCACCCCCTAGCCATACGCCTCCCTCTCCTCTAAGCCACCAACAGGTCGAAGCCTACATCCAACAGCATGACAAGGTCCTCCAGTCGCTTTGCATATCTCCAGTGAAGTTCATGAAACGTGCCTGCACCCTCCTTGTCAGCCTAGGACACAATGATCTCTCTGGGACTCCAGAGCAATGGGCCAATTGCCTCCTTGAATTCCACAAGCTCTATCAATGTGGAGCCATCTCTGAAAGCACCCAAAACACGCTACAGGTAGATTCCAACCTCTAGGACAAACTGCATGCCCTGGTGGATGAGATTTACACTAGCCCTACTTCCTGGCGCTTCAAGGACCCTGTGGATCCCACACACTCATTTTTTGTGCAACATGAGAGAAATCAATCAAGCCCTGGGAGCTCCGGTACTCCGCCAGCAGGAGGAGCTCAACGTGGCATCAAACATTCAGAAGGCCCTCAATCCCACCAGGGGACTCTTCGACCAGCCTGCTGCCCACACTATTGATCTCTCAGCGCACCTCCATGCAACTTCCCTCCTCAGCGCCTTCCACACTTGGAGACAACCCACTGACACCAACTCCCGCCCTGATGCTCTTCCCCACCCTCCGTCTGCCAACAACAACCACGCCTCCACCCACATCCTCTCTTATATAAACAAACTAGAGGGCTCCAGCAGCGGATCAGCCCCTCCTAGCAGAGCCCCCACCCCAGACTTCCAACACAACTGTCCTTCCTATTTTGACCTGCGCCATCCTTGTGGCAACGCACCTCTCCTCCGCAACAACCCACCACCCCTTCACCAACCCACAGCCCCCAGCGCATCTCGACCACCCCCTCTCCAGGGACCACCATGACCCCCTGCTCCCCTGGGACCCCTGCCTGGCCACCCTTTCAATGCCAACCCAGGACTATCACCTCCTGGAGAACTGCCACCTGGCCATCATCGCCTGTTACCGCCACCAGCCACCACCACCCCTAGCATCTCCTCAGCCATCACTGCTGTGACTGCCACATCAGCACTGGCCCCAGCTATCACACCACCCACAACTGCCACATCAGCGCCAACACCGGCAATACCCAACGCTCCCTTGGCCTGTGCTGAAACTCCCATTATGCATCACAATCACACATCACCACCAACCAGTCTCCACATGCTATGCCCTGCTCCCACTCCCCTCCTCACTGACTCACCGCTGCATGTCTCTGCATTCCCAGTGCAAGACCTCCATGCCATGTGATATGTCTCAACCCCCACTGCTATCCTGCACAACCTCCAAGTCTCATCCTAAGCCCTGGCACTATGACCTGCCTCTGGAACTCAGGCCAGAACTCTGGAGCCCACTTACCGCACAGTATATAAGTTGTAGAGTAGTAAGTAGTACTCTAGTCTTGATATTACTGTACTTCTTGTATTGTTCCATTGTGTTTTGCCTCTGTCTTGTAGTCTTGCGTGTCCCGGTCTTTGTCTTTCTGTCTCTGCTTCAATTATCATTGTACTCATCTTGTATTTCCTCCTGTTTGTTGTCTCTACTCGTCTCCTACTCTAATTCTATCTCTGCTTTGCTACTCCTCTCCCTTTTGACCTCTAAGTTCACTTTGTCTCTTTCATCTCCCACCTCAAGCCTCAACTCATTCTGGTTCCCCTTTCTCTTTATCTTATCCTAACTCTTTCCCCTTTTGGCTGAACTAACCTCCGCTCTGCTTGTTTCCATCTCTGGAACTCGCTAAGTCCCTGCGCTTGCCCAACTCTTTGTTCACTAAGCCTTAAAACTTGCCCATGCATCAGCACTGGCTCATTCCATTCTCGTACCTCTCCAGGACCTATGCTTATCCCTGGTGCCTATCCCCTACTCCTCACCAGCACTCTCCCTCCACTCTAGCATTACCAGCAACCTTTTGCTCACACCTCTGGCCCTGCTTCAGTCTCCAACACCTTGTGCTCATGCCAGCACTCTGCATCCGTGGACACAGTGCTCACCATGTAAGGTACTTGCCCAGAGGACTGAGCCCCCATGGTCAGTGGAACCTGACACACAGGTCTGAGCTTCAGTGACAAGTCATAGCGCCAGAGCTTGAAATGAAGCCCAGAAATTGTGCAAGATGGTGGCAGCAGTTGATGCATGTCGTGTAACACAAAGGAAGCTCCCAAAGAAAGGCCTTGCTTTGGGAGCACAGAGGCATGGAATAGCAGCAAGGCAAGGAGGCAAGTGGGGATGAAGCATGGCATGCAGAGGTCAGACTAGAGATGATGCATAGTCATAATGCATGATGAGCATCTTGGTGGGAGCTGGGATAGGCCTCAGCACAGGCCAGAAAAAATGCTGAGAGTTGCAGAAGCAGGCAATAATATGGCAGCTGTAGCTGGAGAAAGTGCCAGAGCTAGCCAATGCTAATGCTGATGTGGCAGCTGTGGCAGCTGTGGACAGTGATGACTGAAGGGTGCCAAGAGTGGTGGTGGTTGATGGCCAATGATGGCCAAGGGCTGCCAAAGTAGTTGGTTGGATAGCAGTCCAGGCCTGGAATGTTGTGGAGGCTGGTTTGAGGAAGTGCAAGTCCCAGGCCCAGAGGTGGCGGTGGTTGATGGCTGGTGATGGCCAAAGGCTGCCAAGGTTGGTTGGATAGCAGTCTGGGCCTGGGACATCATGGAGGCTGGTTTAAGGAGGTGGGAGTCTCAGGGCCAGAGCTGAATACCTGTCACAACCTGCTACCAACCTCCAGGACTTAGCCCTGGCCCCAGGACTCCAACCCCCTCAAACCCACCTCCATGACCATCCTGGGCCTGGACCGCTACCTGACCAACCACCTTAGCAGCCCCTGGCCATCACTGCCTGTCACTACCACCAGCCACCACCACCCCCGGCATCCTTCTGGCCATCACTGCCCATGACTGCCACATCAGTGCCAGCCCTGGCCATCCTCAACGCCTCACAAACCACAGCCACCACATTGGCACCAGTGCCAGCAACACCTGGCGCTCCCCCCCTGGCCTGTGCTAAGACCTCCATCATGCATCACAACCATGCATCACCGTCAATCTGACCTCCATGTGCTATGCCCTGCTTCTGCTCCCCTCCTCACTCCCTCACTGCTATATGTCTCTAGCTCCTAAAGCAAGGCCTTCTGCACTGCACAACATGTCTCAACCTCCTCCACCGCCTTGCACGATCCCCAGGTCTCACCAAGACTTGGGTCTAAGCCCTGGAGCTTACCTACTGTACAGTATATAAGTCATAGAGTAGCAAGTAGTACTCTAGTCTTGATATTGCTGTACTTCCAGTCTTGTTTTGTATCTCGTCTTTGTCTTGTAGTTTTGCATGTTCTGGTTTTCATTCTCCAACTTTGTCTCATCTCATATCATACTCATCTCGTATTATCTTGTGTCCCTTGTCTCTACTCACCTTGTACTTTAATTCTATCTCTGCTTTACTCTTTCCTGCCTCAAGTCTCTAAATTTCCTGTTTACTTCTTCATCTCTCACCTCAGTTTTGACTTGTTCTGTTCTCTCTTTCCCTTATTGTATCTTGACTCTTTCCTCTTCCAGCTTGTTTAGATCTCCACGTCCCTCACCTCCAACCTTAGAACTCGCTAAGTCCTCACACTCACCCTGGCTTTCTATTTGTTAATCCCTGGGACTTGCTCACACACTGGTGCTTGCTCATCTCCTTTCCTCACATCTCTGAGACTTGTGCCTACTCCTGGTACTCATCTTCCACTCCTCCTCCCATCCCTGGCATTCCTACCCTTGCCCATTGTTACTGGCAATCCCTCACTTGCATCCCTGGTCTTGCCTTGGTCTTCTACGCCTTGTGCTCTTAACAGTATGTTGCATCTGTGGACATTGTGCATGCCATGTAAGGGATTTGCCCAGTGGACTGAGCCTCCATGGTCAGCAGAACCTGACAGTACTGGAGGTCAGTAGCAGGTTATGACAACATTTTCCAGTCCTTCTAAGCACTGCTAGAGCATCTACTCTCTATCACTGCATGACCTTCAATAGCAAAATCCTCTTCAGCAGCTTCAGCAGTTTCTCCAGCAGCTCTGGCAGCTTCAGCAGGTCCCTGGATGCAGATATCATGTCTGGCACTCCCAGACACATATGATGGCAACTGCACCTCTGGAGAGTGTTTCCTCCAGTCCTGCCTCACCTACATTCACCTTAGCAGAGATGCCTTTGACTCCAACATGTTGAAGATAGCTTGGATGCTGTCCTACATGAAGGCCAGGTGAGCCTCTACTTATGCACTATGTGTGTTCCAATATTCTGGAGGTGTTGGGAGCTTTACAGACTAGGCTGCTTTTGAAAAGGATTTCCAGGCAGAGTTCTTCCCAATCAATCCTGCCAAGTCTGCTGCACTAGTGCTGCACAACAAGGAGCAGTATAGGCAGGGAAAGTGAATGTTGGATGAGTACATTGACTCCTTCTGAGTGTTAGTCAAGCAAGCGGCCTACTCAGATGGCCTTCAACTGTGTCTCACATTCTGGAATGGCCTGCACCCCATGTTGATGGAGTGCATTGCAATCTTGCTGAGAGCCGCCTGAACAATGAGCAGATTGCCTCCTGGTACAAGGTAGCTTAGGACCAATAGCAGCTGGAGATCTGGTGGAAGCCTATGCCAGATGCACCCCACTCACCACCTCACTCCAATGGTGAGTCTCTGGCACCCCACTCTCCTGCACTCAGTGCCTGCTCCTGCTCTGGCCACTTTTGCACCACAACCTCTACTCCCAGGCATTTCCATGGATGTAGATGCCACCTAGCAACATCACCCTGCACTGCTACTGTGCCAGTGATGCAAAGGGCCAGGGCACTTTGCACAGCACTGCCTGCTGGGCCTGAAAGTGTGCTACCTCTCTACTGTGGAGCAAGAAGAGCTTCTCTTGCAACTGTTGGCCATGAAAGATGCCACCAGAGCTCCATCACCAGATGAGCTGGCACCAGAGTTGGCCCTAGAGGAGAGTAGCACATGTGCCTCCCTCCTGGGCTCAGAGGAGGATTTTTAGTCAAGCAATGGATGAGGTGTATGCCTCTTTCACTAGGCACTAACATGTTCACATGTCTGTCATTAGAAAATGCAAATACACACTCTGATGCCAATTATTCTAAGTAGCACCATTACTTCCACATTGCTGAAGACCTTAGACAATGGAAAATGCTGGAGCTAGTATCTCAGAACTACTGGTGGCCTCAGATGTTCCAGTACATTAGATCCTACACCAGTATATGTGACCTTTGCCTCCAAACCAAGCCTCAGTGCCACTTCCCCACCAGACAACTCCACTCACTACCAATCTCCATGGAACGATGGAGCATAGCCTCTGTGAACTTCATTGTAAAGCTCCCCAATGCTCACAATGATGCCATCATGGTAGTGGTGGACTCCTGCAGCAAGCAAGCACACTTCATCTCCACCCACACCACCTGCTCCACCATGAGTGCTGCCAACCTTTACCAGAAAAATGTCTGGAAGCTCCATGGCCTCTCAGATGCCTATGTGTCAGACCGGGGGCCACAGTTTGTAGTGGAGTTGACCTGAGAGCTCTACTGACTGCTCAACATGAAGCTCCACACTACCATCCACAGTCCAACAGCCAAACAGAATGCATGAACTAAGAGCTCAAGCAGTACCTCCACCTCTTTTGCAATGAGTGTCAAGATAACTGGGACAAGCTGCTTCCAGATGCAAAGTTCCAGTACAACAACCACATTTGTCAGGTTCTGCTAACTATGGGGGCTCAGTCCACTAGGCAAATCCTTACATGGCATGCATGATGTCCACAAACACAACAGTACTGTCAAGAGCACAAGGCATGTAAGACCAGGCAGAGCCAGAGATGCAAGCAGCAGTTGAGCAAGTGATCACTAGTCATGCTGGGGTGAGAATGTGAGTGCTGGGAATTTGAAAGGCAAGTGCCAGAGTGAGCATAAGTCTCAGGGATGCGAGGGCAGAGGAGAAGACAAGTGCTGGTGTGTGAGCAAGTCCTAAAGCTGGTGAACAGATAGCTGAGGTGAGCAAGGGGACTTAGCAAGTCCTGGTATCAAAGAGGAGGGGTGCAGAGATCTAAGTGAGCTGAAAGGAGAAAGAATCAAGACGAGAGACAGAAGGGGAAATAGAACAAGTCGAGACTAAGACGAGAGGAGAGTGAAGAGAGGAGAGACTTAGAAACTTGAGGCAGAGAGAGAGAGAGAAGCAGAATTAGATTGAGAGTACAAAACAAGTAGAGACAAGATAAGTGAGACAATACAAGACAAGTACAAGACAAAAATGAGATAAGTCAAAAATGGAAACCAGAACACACAAGACTAAGAAAACAGAGAACAAAACACAAAACTAGAGACAAAAGTACAGCAATATCAAGACTAAAGTACTAGGTGCTACTCAACGACTTATATACTGGAGGGTACATAGGCTCTGAGGCACAGGTCTGGGCCCTGGTGACGAGTTGTGGCACTGGGGCTTGAGATGAAGCCTGAAAATCATGCAAGGTGGTGTTGGTGGTTGGTGCATGTCATGTGGGGCGAAGAAAGCTCTTCAAAGGAAGGTCTTGTTTTGAGAGCATGTAGGCATGGAATGGCAGCAAGGCAAGGAGGTGAGTGGGAGTGGGGTGTGGCATGCAGAGGTTGGACCAGGAGTGATGTGTGGTCATGATGCATGATGGGTAGCCAGAGGAAGTGCCAGGGGTTGCTAGGGCCAGCACTGATGTGGCAGCTGCAAGCAGTGATGGCCAGGGGATGCCAGGGGTGGTGGTGGCTAGTAGCGGTGACAGGTGGTGATGGCTGGGGCTGCCAAGATGGCTGGTCAGATAGCAGTCTGAGCCCAGGATGTTATAGCTGAGTGCTGGGAGTCAGTAGTGGGTTATGACAACATTTATGCAGCCACTCAGGTGTCTCTCTTCTTCTTGGACAATGAGCATCATGCATAGGCTTTGAGCCCTGGGCTTGGCCATCAGAGAACAAAGCTGTGAACAAGTTTGTGGACTGGATGAAGGTGGCACAGGAGAAAGCCAAGGCTGCTCTAGCAAAGGCAAAGGACAACATGGCCTGATACTACAACCATAGAAAAACTCTGGCACCCAAGTACCAGCCCAGAGATCACCACTACTCACCCATCAAAGCTCTTGCACCATCAGCTAGAACCCTTCATGGTGCAATGACAGGTAGGCCAGCTAGCCTACCGACTCTGGCTCCTAGCAGGAATGCAACAGCTTCACCTGGTCTTTAATGTGGTCAAGCTAACACTGGCCTCAGAGGACCCTATCTCAAGGCAATGCTCAGTGCCCCCTCCACCTCCAGTGGTGGTCAACAACAACAAGGAGTACAAAGTGGAGGAGATCCTGGACAGTTGCCTGTTCCAAAGACGACTACAGTACAAGGTGAAGTAGAAAGGTTACAAGATCAAAGATATTTCCTGGAAACCCTGGGAGAATGTGCATGCACCGGAGCTCATCAGAGAGTTCAACCAGAGAAACCCAGATGCACCCCTAGCCATCCAAGGAATCTATCCCATTTCACCAGTGGACCAGGTGATCTGGAACTTCTTCTACTCCACATGTCAAGACACCACACGCTATAGAAGGAGTGATGTCAGGAGACTTCCATTTTTAGCACTTCACTATGCTCCAGCCCACCTCCTATGCCACTCTCCAGGACCCTCAGGGCTTGCTCTAGACCTCCAAAGATCTCCAGAAGTTATTTCCTTTTTAGAAAACCTGGAACTTTCTGCACTCCCTGTTCAAGCATTATCCAAGGTTAAGGTTAGCTCTGGCCACCTATACAATTGTTCTCATGCCTCTGAGTGGTTGGAAATGGGGCCAAGGAATGGATTCAGCCAGGGAAGAGCTAAACCATTCCTCCAGGCCAGTCTGGGCTGTGCCAAGAGAGTAATGGCACTCCCAGGTATGAGAAAAAAGCAGCTAAACCATGTGAGCCACGCAGTGGTCCATGCGTGCTCAGGCAAGAACCTGCTTGCCACGGCTCGGAGTCCCCAAGGAGTGGACATCTTAGGCTTAGGAGCAGCTAGTGAGCTTCAAGGCTTAGTTTGGTCTAATACACCATTTTGTGTCAGACTTTCTAAGTGGATATAAAATTTCACCCTAAGTTATAAACAAATAGATCCTATTATCTACTGTACGGAAGTGTGCATCGTCGTGTAACTTTCAGTGAATGGCCGTGTCAATAACAAAGTTTTAAAAATTACATTCTAAATAAACTCTTGTTCAATTTCAACGTCCCAAATTGCATCAACACATGTTAGCATACACTGGAATGAGTCGGTCGCATGCACTGCACAATCATGAGAAAAGCTAGGTCAATGTGAATCATGGCAGGATGCCCATGTGAAATGAATTTTATTTGACTGCCTCACACCTGCACAAAAGAACTCTTTCAAAGGCATTATTACACTACATGGGACAATGACCAGACTCCTTGTACATGCATGAAAGTTGGTGCAAGGCATACATAATGATTCTGGCATCACACAACCCCAAGATCTATGCCTACTCCATTGAATATTAACCTGCAACCCTTAGGGCCAACAGCTATGTAATCTATCTTACAATAAAAACACCATGCTCTAGACCAGAAGATAGTCCAAAAGTTTAGGAGCAACACATTCAGGGGACAGAGCTAAAAAAAAATGGCTAGAAATTTCACATGACAGGAGTTCTCGCCGCTCGACGGAGTACATCGAGGGAGGATGAGCGACATCCGGTGGCGATCCACCAGCGTCTGTACAAGGAACAACTCGAAACAGGAGACAGCAGCCGCACGCACGCACAGCCGCGGCGCGCGCGAGGCCAAAGTCGTCGAGCTGTCAGGACGGATGAGCGAGCAGGGTGGCGGCAGACCTTGAGGAGGAGGATGGATGGCTGCGGTGGAGGACGTCGACGGCGGTGAGTGAGCCGAGCCGAACCACACACGGGTACCTCGCCACACTTCCGCTCCTCTTTATTCACGGGGTGCCGCGCTCCTCGCTCCTCACGCGTCTCGCAAAGTCAAACAAACACAATCGCGCAGCCAACACACAGGTTCACGCAAACAATCCTCCAACTCCGCAGACCTACCTGACACGAATCAAAGACAGGCTCAACACCCCAAAGGTCGCATAAACAGTCTCTATTCCGCCGCGAGACGCTGGTACCTACAAGCCCCCTCCCGCGACCCAATCCGTCTCCACAAACCACTAAAAGCTCGGCTTGTCCTTCGACCGCTCCATCGCTGCCCCTATCTCAGCCACGCGCCCGATTACCAAGAAGACGACACACTCACGATTATAATGCAACAGCTTCTCAATAAGGTCTACATGCGTCAACACCATGCGCCTACAGCAATACCGCTTCAGCTGGAGCTCGTCGAGTGCATCGCTGTCAAAGGCATTTCCCATGTAATCGCGTATGTACCAATCAAGAGTGCTGGCTGCGACGTACCCTTCGCTGACATCTTTCGCCAAGAGCTCCAGATAGGTGTTCCACTTGTCACCGATGACTTTTCCGCATGAGAAGCAGCGAACGGGGATAATCTGTGCCGACGAGCGATGTGCGCGAGTCGCGTTGGTTCAAAGAGTAACTCACCATGACGGGGTTGGTTGAGAGCAGACGTGAATTTTATCCCCAGCTACATTACGTAAATACGTGACATCAAGCGCTCCTTTCCGCATTGCGTGTATTATAATCGCGTACATAACCTAACCCGTCTTATTCTTACTCCTCTTACCAACCTGTGCCTGGAATCCGCTCTTGATAGCATTAACACTGCGTCTGGACCCACACGACTCGCACGCCATGAAAAAGATGCGGTTTTCCTTCGTGAGGAGCGTGTCGGGTGACTTGCAGGTCTTGCACGTGACATACTCGACTGTAGAACATTAGTGCAGGAGCTAGGGCGAGCGGGCGAGCGACGCACCAATGTACCGTCGGAGGACGTTCTCGACCTGCTTTTGCTGGAAGCGGCCCTTGATGACGAGGCGGCCGGCGCCGTCGACGCTGCCCGTGGTGCCCATTTCAGAGAACAGGAACTGAATGACATGTTCCGGCTGCAGAAACCATGAGGCTCAGCGCCAGACACAAAGCCGAGAACAAACCTGGCGATGCATCTTCTTGCAGATGTCTGTAACGTTGGCAAAGATGCTCTTCTTGTTGCCCTCGCGGTGGATAGAGGGCGGGGCGATGGTGTAGCGTTTTTGCGACGAGTTGGAGAGGAGCGCGGGGTTTGCGGCGTGGAGCGAGGCGTAGAAGCGCGTGAGGAGCTGCAACGAACGATGAGCGTCGCCCGGCGTGTCTGTGAGAGCGCACCTCGGGGTACGTGTAATCACGGTCGCTCTTGAGCCAGGCCTCGTTGCCCGCCTCGACGCTGACGGGGGCCTCGCCCTGCGCAAAGACATCGTCGCCGAGATCGGCGTCGTCGAGGTGGTCGAGGTTAGGCTCGGGGTCGTCGTCGTCGTCGGCGCCGTCGGGGGCAGACTTTGCCTGGATCTCCTTTTCGAAAGCGTCGAGATCGAACGCGGCCTTTTTCTTGCTCGACTTTTTCTTCTTTTTTATATCGGAGAAATCGAGATCGTCGGCTGTGATTGCGGGTGCGGGGCCCTCGGCGGCGGGAGTCGAGGCGCCAGAGTCGTCGCCCTGGGCTGGTCAGGCGGCAGACAGAGAGCAGATGGTGCACGCACGAGATCAAGCGGAATCTCCTTCTTCTTTTTCTTCTTCTTCATGTCGCCAAACATGGCTTTAAAGTCGTCGTCCTGCTTGATGAGCTCGTGCGTGGTCTTGGGGCCGAGATCGACGGCATCGCCGGTGACGGTGGTGGAGTCGATGTGGTCTGGGGCGGGTGCGGTGGGGTCGGCGTCGGGGCCGAGGGGGTCCTCTGTGAACGCGACGGTCTTTTTCTTCCGCTTCTTGAGCGACGGGTCGAACAGCGGCTCTTCAGACGCCATCGTGCAGCCAAAATGTGGTGTGACGGGTGACCGGCGTGACATGGCGTCGCTCACCGTGTGTGACCTGCGTGACATGGCATCGCTGGACACAATCGTCAAGCAGATCACGACAAGCAGCAACGCGGCGGCGCTGTTGAGCGCGCTGCGCAGCCTGCCCCGGGACTCGCGCGACGCGATCCTCGCAAGCACCCTCGAGGGCGGCCAGGACCCGCTCACCGTGCTCGACATGCGCGAGAACACGCTGGGCGTGCTCTGGATCCTGTGAGCGTGGTTCCTCCATCGAGCGCACTCTGACACCGGCACAGGGCAGCGCGACTGACCGTGGCGACCGCCGCGCCGCCGCCGTGGGCGCTGGTGCAAGAGTTTTGCCACACCTTCATCCCCGAACACGCGCGCCTCGCTCCTGACCGCGGTGCGTGCTGCGCTCGCCCGTCTGCACGCACTCACCCGCCGCAGTGACCGCCGTCGCCCGCGGCATCGCGGCGCTCGCAGGCAAGGCCGCCATCCTGCCGCTCTACGACCTCGTGCGGCGCTACGCCCCCGACGCATCGTACCTGACGTCCATCCACGCCGTCTTTGCCCTCGTACGTCGCCCCTCTCCCCCTCGCACCGCGCTCACCGCCCGCAGGCCTGCGTGTCCACCCACTGCTTCACCGCGCTGCTCCCCGTCCTCGAGCACCCCATCACCAACATCGACACCGTCCTCTCCCCCGACCTCACATACAACGACTCGCTCATGTACCACTACCTCGGCGGCATCGCCTTTGCCGCCCTCAAGCGCTGGGCCCACGCAGAGCACTTTTTCGAAATCGCACTCAGCACCCCCGGCAACGTGCCCGCCGCCCTCCAGCTCGAGGCCCTCAAAAAGCTCAAACTCGTGCAACTCATCGCGACAGGAAAGGTGCGGTGCGTCTTCCCTTCCCCCTCGGGACCCCCTGACTCGCCCCAGACCGCCCCCGTGCCCAAATACACCCACCCCCTCCTCCTGCGCCTCTTCAAGACCAGCCCCTACAACGCCTTTGTCAACGCCTACCCGCACAACACCGACCTCCTCAACGACTGCGTCCACCGCGACGCCGCCACCTTTGCCGCCGTGCGTCGCCTCCCCCCCCCCTCCCAACTAACACCCATCCCGTCCCCAGGAGAAAAACACCGGCCTGATCCACCAAGCCCTCGCACGCGCCCCGCGCTGGACGCTCAAAAAGCTCACCGCGACCTACGTAACCCTCAGCCTCTCGGACATCGCCAAAGCCATCAAGATCGACTCGACAGACGACGTCCGCGCCCTGCTCCTCGACATGGTGCGTCCCCTCTCCCCCCGCGCTCCCCGCTCACGCCCCGCAGATCGAAGCGAACGACGTCACGGCCCAAATCTCCGCCGACGGCGCAGTCACCTTTTCCGACCCCGCGCCGACGTTCACCAAAGAACAGGTCGACTGCGTCCTTGCCGACGTGCAGAACCAGGCAGATCTGCTCGCCTTTCTGGAACGCGGGATGGCGAGGAGCAAAGAGTATCTCAGCAAGGTGCGTGATCCCAGCCGCCGCCCTCTTTTCAAGCTGACTCGTCTCAAGGCGGTGAAAAACCGGGAGGACTCGTCGTGGGCGCCCCAGGCAGACGAGGATCTGCTCGTCGGCGCGCCGGGCATAGCGTGGGCCGAAGACGCGAGCTTTGCATGAGCATCCAAATTATAACATTGGGTACATCTAGAATATTACGATTAACCTAGTTATAAAAACAAGACTCTGTAGCTGATACAACAAAGGGGGTATGAGTCATCTCTGTCCAGCAGAGCGCGAGTAACGGCGCATTATCAGGCCGGCGCAAGTAACGGCGAGGGCACCGTATCAGGCCGCGTGATTTCTTCATAAATGAGCACTGCAAACCAGTCACGCTCGTGTCCACAAAACGCATCCCCACCCACGCACCTTTAAGCTCCTCCTTCCCCAGCGGCTCGCCAAAATCAAAATCAAAAAACGACGGATCGAGTGGTTTGGCCACAGGTTCGTCAAGCGGGTCGTGGTACGGCTTTCCATAAAAGTCAGCACGCCAGAACCCCTCTACGACGCCGGCATACCTGCAAGTACGGATGCTTCAGCGCCTCCCCGACCTCGATGCGCCGCTTCGGGTTGAACGTCAAGCACTTTTCCATCAAATCGATCGCCTACAGCACGCATCATAATCAGCACCAGCAGCCCACAGCCACGCCAACTCACCAGCGGATTCGCCTTGGGAAACAGCTGTGCGAAATTCTTCTTCTTCCTAAACGGCAGCGCGCGGATATACTCCTTCGAGCGATGCGAGCTGATCGCATAAAAATCGTCAATGCTCGGCGTGCCGAGTATATCGAGGATGAGCGACAGCTGGTGGTGATCTGATCAAGTCCCACGATGAGCAACGCAACGCGGATCGGGAGACAGACAGCAGCCGCACGCACAGTCGCGGCCGGGGAAGAGCGGTTTCCCGCTGAGCATCTCGGCGAGGACGCACCCGACGCTCCACATGTCGATCGCGCGGGTGTACTCTTTGAACGTCAGCATGACCTCGGGGGCGCGGTACCACCTGTCGCTGGGGGTGAGCGCGAGCGTGGCGGGCGGCGACAGACACACCTCGTAGCGACGTACTCCGTCATAAACGTGCTGCTGTCGTTCGCAAACTCGGGCGGGGGGCGCGCCGAGCGCGCGAGGCCAAAGTCGCAGAGCTGTCAAGGCGGTGAGTGGGCGGGCGCTGTGCACGCGGGGGGCAGACCTTGAGATCGCAGTTGGCGTTGAGGAGGAGGTTGGACGGCTTGAGGTCGCGGTGGAGGACGTCGGCCGAGTGGAGGGCCTTGAGCGCCCTGAGAGTCTGTGCGGCGGTGAGCGGGGCCAGCGCACGGGTGCAGGGACCGACCTGGTAGATAAAGTACTGGCAGTGGTCGTCGCTGAGGTCCTGTGTGCGGATGACGCGGTGGAGGTCGGTCTCCATGAGCTCCTGGACGAGGTAGACCTCGTGGAAGTCGTCGATGCTCGGGGGGCGCAGGATGTCGAGGATGGAGATGATGTTCTCGTGGTGGAAGTGGCGCAGCAGCTTGATTTCGCGCAGCGTGCGCAGGCAGAACATGGAATGGTCGAACGGCGTGATGCGCTTCATCGCCACCTTGCGCTGCGTCGGCGTGTGCACCGCAGACCTGCGACGACGTTAGTCACTGATTACTCCCGGCAGCACGACGTACACGACGACCCCGTAGGCGCCCTCCCCGATCACGTCCAGCGGCTCGTAGCTGCTCGATGCGCACATGAAGCTGGCCATGCGTTCGTCCATGGGAGATCAGGTCAAGTTACAATCCGGCATCTCCCGCCAACATAGATGTACAATCTCATACATTTTACTACGTTTATACAACATAGCTCTCTTTTTCATCCAAAAGAAAAGAAACAAACCGCTACCCGTCCATGCTGAACAGTTCATCGTCGTCATCCCGACTCACCACCGGCCCGCTCAACGGACTCAACGGCGTCGACGAATTCCCAAACCTCCCCCCGCTCACGTTCCGCGTCAGTCCCGGCGGCGCCAGCCCCCCACCCGGCTGCGGCGCAGTCCCCGTCTTCGCCGACGTCGCCGCAGCAGCAGAGTACGACAGCCGCGAGAACATGGCCTCCAGCCCGCCGCCGTTCGACGGGGGCGGCGACGCCGCCTGTGCCGGCTTCCACCCGCCATACGGCCCGCTGCTCGGGATACCCGCCTCCGCCGTGGTCGGCGGCGTGCCGCCCCCGAACACGCTCCCGCCGCTCCCGGGCGAGTTCAGCGGGGGCAGCGCGTGGATCCGCGAGTACCCGGCCGCCAGGCCCTGCGGCAGACTCTGTCCGGGCGCGTGCGACTGCAGCGCCCGTGCCCCGGGGGAGAGAACGTGCGCCCCGTCGTCCCCGCCGTTGCCGTTGCCGTTGCCGTTCGACGGGATCGGGCGTGCCGTCTGCGATGCCTGCAGGTGCTGGTGCTGCTGCTGAGTGAGGTCGAACGGCGACGGCGTCGTGCGGTACACGTGCTGCGTGTTCGTCCTGGCGTCCGTGTGCGTGTGGACTTGGCTCCCGGGCGAGCCAGACGCCCCGGAATGGTTCCCTCCCAACAGATAAGAGTTTCCCAGCCCCGCGCCCGTGCCTGCATACATCGGGTTGCTCACACCTCTTGTTGCTCCCCGCCCGAGCCCGCCGAGCCCCAGCTGCTGCGCCTGTGCTTGTTTCGCCTTTGCGTTCAAGTAATGAGAGTGCAGGCCAGGCAGGAACGCCGCACTCGCATTGCTCGGGCTGAGACCCATCATGCCGCTGCCAGCACTCCCGATGCTCATGCTGAGCCCATCCTCGTTGTGCCCATCCAAGCGCGCCACAAACGACTGCGAAGGCGTGCCCTTGTGCGTCGGCGGAGACGACGGCAGAGGGGTACCCTTGTTCTCGGACCAGATCGACTTGATATCGCCCAACAGCGACGGAGCGGGGACCGAACGCGAGTACCGATGACCCCCCGCGCCCAGACCACCGCCTGCCCCCGTCCCCGTGCCCGTGCCCGTGCCCGCTCCCGGCTCTCCCGCTCCATTCCCAGCCAACGCCGTCACAGGCTGCTGCCCCGAGTTGCTCCTCGACATCCTCCGCCTCCTTTCATCAGGGGTCAGCAAATCCGTCAACGAACTCGGCAAGAATCCCTCCAGATCCTCATCCTCCACCGCAATATCCACCGCCTTCGGCACAGACCTACCAGACAAGAGCCCAGCCCTCTTCGCATCAAACTCCTCATAGTCGAACCCGCGCTGCTGCACAGACGACGGCGCGAGCGTTTTAGCGTTCTCCACGCCCCACCCCTTCCGGCCGCCCATCATCGCGAGCCCGCTCCCGAGGCTCGCAGCCACTCCGGCGCCGCCGGTATACGACCCCGACAGGAACACGGACTGGGCACCCGGGGCAGAGAACGGCGAGCTCGGAAAGAAGCCGGGTTCGTTATCTGTACTATTAATACCATTCGCGCGTTGCGGGGATGCGTCTGGCGAGAGCGTGGATGCGCCGTTAGCAGGCGGGCGCGATCCGCTGGCGGGCGGCGAGCCAATGGGGCCAAAGTCCTGTATTTTTGTTGGGGTCGCGGCAGGGCGAGGCGCGGACGTCGGAAGAGGTTCAGGTGACCTCGGTTTTGATGTAGAGTCCGGAGTGGCGGTCGGAGTGACACTGTCTTGTGACGCCTGCTTGCCCTGAGCAGGGGCAGTGGCGAGCTGGACACCGTCGCCTTCGAGATCCTCGAGGACGCCGAACGACGCAAGAGGCGGGGCGGGTGCAGACGGAGATAGTGTAGTCTTTAGTGACATAGGAGGGCGCCCAGTCGGCGTGGAGGAAGCCAGACGAGTCGGCGCAGTAGACCCACCGGTAAGGAGGGGGTTGCGATTGCCGGTGCTGCCAGACCCAGGGGTGTGGCCATCACGTTTAGTAGCACCCCCACGCCCACTCTTCCCCTCCTTCCCGCCCCGTTCCACCCGTTCTCCGCGCTCATTGCCAGCGGCTGCCTGCGCAGCAACCTGGGCAGCCTTCTTGTTCTTGCGATCCATAGACATACTCTGACCGGGGAGGATATGCGCGAGGGCACATTTGTGGCCAAACTTGCAATTGCCCTTCACAAACCACGCACACGTCTCCTTCTGGCCCGGCTCGGGCAGGTGATGAGAAAATGGGCAGGACGCGCCTGCAGTACAACCTCCAACTTTGTAAAATTTACACGGCACATGAGATAGGTCTTTAGAGGCTACAAAAAACAGAACGAATATTTTCAGTCCGAAAAAAAGCCCTGATCTTGACAGCAGACGCACTTTTAGACGAAGCAGATGTTGAAGATTTTTGCTTAGTCCCGCCACGATCAGGTCGTTCGCCCCGTTCAGTGTCCCTTTCGCGGTCCCTGTCGTCAGGGCTAGTGGATTCTGCAGTTGGCATTCAAGTTCTGGAGAGTAGACGTCGTCGAAATGACAGAGAAAAAAAAAATGAGCAATCGTAAAAACCGTAACCGACAAGCTCAAGGAAGCCAAGAAAAGATTTCCGAGCAAAACTACCAACACGTGGAAATTACTAAGCTCGCCCCTGATCACCTCTGCTCGCCGCCTCTATCCTCCTCAGCTGCACCACTGCAACGTTTTCGAGCTTCATGGCTGTCCTCAGTCTGTACACGCTACCACAAAGACTTCTTTAAAGCATAGGAGCCGTATCTATAGTCTAAAACAAGATTCTGGCGACACGCGTCACAAGTTGATCCCTCGAACCAAAGAACCATACATGCATAGGCGTTGAATTTACCCATCGCTCTCGCCTCGTGTTCCCATACATGATCCCGCTCCAGAGGACCGGAGCCCATGCCTGAAATCCGTCTGATCTCTTATCAGATAAGGCAGATGATGCTCCGCCGAAGGGATTTGCATATAGCACCTCAGTTACTTCCATTGTAAACCAGCTGGCTGCCTCGAGCTCGAGATTTCTTCGTCTTCTTCTCTCAGGTGAATGCAGACCCTTGACTCCGTACGTTCGGGAGTCGATAAGCATGAAATGTGACCAGTTCTCCCCTGCATTGGGGAACTTTCGTGTTCTAACTGGCGCGGTCCGAAACGCACACAGGGCATACCATACGTGGATCTTCCTCGGAATATAACGTCCGGTAGGATGCTTGTGAGACGTACGCAAGCAATAGTCGCTCTGAAGTCGCATAGCTGAATGAAATTATCGTTGCTTTTTCCCACGCGACGGCGGATGATGCAAGTGCGCGTGCGTTGTACCAAGCCCGTTGAATATCGTATTCTCCGTGTTCCCGGTCAAAACTCAATACGCTCGGGCCACTCTACGATACATTTTGTGTCACCTAAGTTTTTCGCGGCATATCATGCTTCGACTAATCATTCAAACACGAAGCAAAGCACGCGTCGACGTCTATTCGTCCCTGCTCGGTTTGCATCACTTTCGTAATCGACCCACCAAAATCATTTCCAGTTCTTTCGTTACCCGAGTTTTCCATCGATTCATCTGTAATCCGAATATGCTCTTCTCTCGTGATCCAGACACCTGACAAACGAACTTCAGACTCGATCAGGAGTCACTCGTCAGATAAAGAGTTGTGAAGGCTCGTGTACACCCGATTAGTACAGAGCCTGCCTACCAAAATCGAGATCTGGTATGAAACCATACATAAAGAGCTAAAAAATGGCCCCTCAGCTTCAAGCTTAAACGTCGAGCCACTGCCGACTCGTAACACGATGGTTATCGCTGAGACCACCCAAGCCGTAGCCTCAAAGGCATCACAGAAACCAGATCCCGACCGCACGATTCGCATCGCCCACGCTGTGATCTATCCAGAACGCGTGTGGTTCTGCATCGCTGCCTTCATCGCATTGATTTCCTTCTGCAACCTCATCTCGATTCTCACCCGTCCTCGAGCCATTCATCGCAAAAAGTCTCCTAAAAGTACCCCTTCTCAGGGCGTGATCGCGCTTTCCAGATTGCCATTGGCGACAGCCGACGCTTTCCGCGCCATCGTATTCAGATCAACAATACAAATTGGCAGTAATTATAGTCTGAACTTTGCCGAGGTGTTTGTGACGGCTGCATACATTACTCTCCTTTTTGTATGGGCACTCGTAAATTGTACGTGCCACAGCCTAGGAACTACACTGTCTGTTATGCTCACTTTTTATGTAAAGCAACTAACAAACAAGGAAAGAAATATGATCCAAGATATTGGGCAAATATTGCTACCAATATCGCCACTACCCAGCTCCCACTCGTAGCTGCACTGGGTACCAAGAATAACATCATTTCCTGTGAGAGCCCTTTTCGTGACTTCTTGTCTTGACTCGACCAGCGCCACCACAGACCTGACCGGCATAAGCTACGAAAGGGTAAGTCAAGGACGTCTCCAGCCCCTTCAATGACAATGGTCCATATCACCTTTAGCTGCAATATCTTCACAGGACGGCCGCACGTGTGATTTGTGTGCTCATTTGGGTACATGCTGCAGGTCGAGTAAGTTCATCCTCGATATACTTTCCGTACAATCCTCAAGTACCTCTACAGATAAAAATCGGGTCCGTTTCCATTTCCCCGTCAGATTTCCTGTCTCCAATCAAGGTTCGTACAGACTGGTCGGAAGCGTCTCTTTGCGCTATCCATGGGTCCGATGTGGTGTCCTTGCCGCAACTGCATTCACAATCCTATCCCTCTTGTCCCTACGACCCCTGAGGCGGCGTCACTATGAATGTTTTCTTGTCCTCCATTTCGTCATGGTCTTGTACGTCAGTCAATCCCTCGACCATTCTCATTTCTGACCATCTCCCAGTATAATCTTGCTCGGTGGTTTTTTCCACGCTCGACATACTTTGTATGCCCCTCCATTTGTACCTTAGTTTTCTTTCACGAAACCTGATTGATGTTTTCAAGGGAAGGAAACCACATTTGGCCCGCTTTCGTTATTTGGGGGCTTGAGCGCTCAATTCGAAGTATTCGCATCCTCATTTACAACATGGGATACTTCAGAAATGGCTCTGTCGAGCAATACGGCTGCTGCGAAGCTATCTCGCCACATTTCGTTCGCTTGACTCTCCGGCGACCTACCTACATGCAATGGCGTCCTGGGCAGAACATGTATCTTACCATTCCCAGTGTATCAGGAGTGTTTTATGAGGTCCACCCCTTCACGATCTCTACTATTGATACGCTATCTGATATCGCTGGAGATGAAGGCAGCGATGAAGACCCAGTTGAAAAGAAAGATAGCGACAGTGTACCAGGTGTTGATTACAAGACGTTGACCTTTTTGATACGAGTCCGGTCTGGGTTTACAAGGCGCCTCTTCAACAAGTCTGGTCAAACTCAGGAAATGAAAGTCATCCTTGACGGGCCATATGGGTCTCCCCCATGTCTTCAGAGCTTTGATACAGTCGTCTTGATAGCAGGTGAGTTTTTACTTGCGTTGTGTCCATGAACACAAATTACTTGAGCGCTTCAGGTGGTTCAGGTGTATCATTTACACTCCCCCTTTTAATCGATGTCGTGCGGTAAGCGTTGGTATTTATCAAGCATACTATTTATCATTCCAATTCATACGCAGCCGCGTAAAGGAGGGCAGTGCAAACTGTCAAAAAATTATCTTCGTATGGGTGATCCGAGACAGGAGTATGTTGCCGTCTTTCTGCTTTTCTCGATGTGGTGACATCGTACAGATGATATGAAACTAATTTCGGATACTCTTTCAACTGTAATCGCTAATCCTCCATCCCAAATCGCAATCGATATCCGCGTTCACATTACGGCTTCCAACGCGGAGAGTGATCAACAGTCGAACGATTTGGAAAATGGCGATCAAGAGAAGAACATAGGATACACCACTTGTGACGACATTAATATCCCTGGCGTAGCCATAACAACTGGTCGTCCGGACTTGGCACGTTTGGTGGAGGAGGAGACCGCCAAAGCGATTGGTACTATCTCATTCAACGGTAGAATTTCATCATCCTTCCTCCTGCAGGAGCTAGCTCATCCTCTCGAATAGTATGTGGTACTCTTAGTATGGCCAACACCGTACGTTCTGCTCTCTGTCGGCCGAGGTTTTGGGATGTCCTGCGAGGGGGAGCAAGCACAACGTTGCACGTAGAATCTTTTGGAAATACGGTACGTGAATTCATATCATATCGTAGAAATGGTGAAGATATGTAGATCGATCATTTCGTGCAGTGATCGAACAAAAAGTTGAATACTATCGAATACATCTGGAATTTCGAAAAGAACGAGAACGTTAGGATTTGAAAGCAGAACTCATTATCATAAGCCTCAACGCGTGTCCCGTCTCTCCTATCACTTCGAAAAGCCTTTATAGAGCGTGAATGGCCTTATATCAGATATCGCTTCCTTGTACGCTGGCTCGTTGGTCAAGGAAGCACTTTCCAAGTCGTACAAAGTCAGATTTGGAGAGGCAATCATTGGAGAGGTTGGATCTGCCTGTCCTGCCAGCTCGACGTCGCTCACAAGCTTGTATCGCCGTACTCGTATGAAACCCGGGACCTTGGATATTGTAGGGAAATGTTGCTCCAAATACCATCTCTCTATCTCCTCTTGTTCGGAGCTGTCGTTGTCTCGGCCAGCCATGACAAGAACGACTTTGGCGGGGAGAGAAGTGGTTCCGAGGTTTGGATTCTCAACGGTAGCGACGAGATGATAGACTGCGCGGTGAAGAACCGCGAGACGTGATATGATAGACTTCTCGTTTGCTGATGCATGAGGTGCAAGCGCTTTGTATGCATCGCTGTGGATCACATCAGTTGTAGTTGTGTCGTAGATTGCGAGCCAGGAAGGTGATCTTCCATCGGCAGCCCTATAACGTGCAGCTGTCAAGAAATCCGGCAGCGCCAATCTGGAAGGAACATGTTCCTTGTCATACCATTCTGTGTATATTGTTATCACAAATTCTGAGATGGTGCTTTTACATACCATTGAACTCTTCCTCTGTCACGTTTTGTCCACATTCTCCATATACAAACAAGAGACCGTTGTTCCCTTGTGGAGAAGCCATGGCTGGGGCATCGAGTACAGGAAACACACTTTATAATACAATTTCAATGAGGGTGATTCGCCATTGAACAGCTTGGGAACACAGTGAGAACCCACAACACAGTGAGAACCCAAAGTCCGGCAGAATGATGGTGATCTCGCCAAAACGTCACGTTAAGAATACTTGAAGCTCGATGATTTTATCTTTCAAAAAAGAGGAGAACTACTTAAGCTTGAGCTTACGATAGGAGTCTCCACCTATGAAACCGGAGGCAGCCAGAACTCTTAGATTTGTCAAGTGTGTCAATGACGTCAATGGTTTTAGTCAACACAGAATCGGAGTTACAAATCGTCCCGGCTTCCGTTAGTCATCGTCCTCAAGACCGGCAACAAAAGGCCCATCGCCACATCCCCAGCGACCAAAAGCTCGTCCTTCATGTCAGTATGCCGTTTTCTTGCCCGTTTCGTCAAAGTCTGCTGTTATGAAGTCTATGGACGTGGAATACTGGATTGCAAGGGCTGAAATGGGCTGGATGGAAGCTTTGCAATTTGGATGACCCTTTTCAGACTTCGCCTCGACTTTCGTTATCCTTGGTGCTTATCCTCCTTTTTTCAGTTACCATGGGTCGCCGTCCCGCTCGCTGCTACCGCTACTGCAAGAACAAGCCGTACCCCAAATCACGGTACAATCGTGGTGTTCCCGACCCCAAAGTAGGCCGACCTGTCACCATTATTACTCATCTCCTTATTTCGTGGTCTTTCTAGATTCGTATTTTTGATCTCGGTCGCAAACGTGCCAATGTCGACGAATTCCCCTTCTGCGCCCATCTAGTATCCGACGAGTACGAGCAGCTCTCCTCTGAGGCCCTCGAAGCCGCCCGCATCTGCGCCAACAAGTACGTCACCAAGACGTCTGGCAAGGATTCGTTCCATCTCCGTGTCCGCGCCCATCCATTCCACGTTCTCCGCATCAATAAAATGTTGTCCTGTGCTGGTGCCGATAGGTGCGTGTATCATGTACAGGGAAATTCCGAACGCTGACTTTGTCAGGCTCCAAACTGGAATGCGTGGTGCCTGGGGGAAGCCATATGGCACTGTCGCCCGCGTGAATATCGGCCAAATCATCCTCTCCATCCGGACGAAAGAGAACAATGCTGCCGTCGTCATGGAGGCTCTCCGCCGTGCCCGTTACAAGTTCCCTGGCCGTCAAAAGATTATTGTCTCCAAGAAGTGGGGTTTCACCAACGTCGGTAAGGACGAGTACCTCAAGCTTAAGGAGGAGAAGAGGGTGTTGCAGTGCGTATCCGCGTCTATATTGTGAAACTCTTTTCTCATTCGCCGTCTTAGGGATGGTGCCTATCTACAATTTATCAAACCCAAGGGGCCTCTGGAGCAGAACCTCCGTGCCCAACTTAGGGCGTGAGATTGACATGTTCTAGATGTGTGCGAATATATTATGCTGAGTCCCTCTGTCACATTCTCTTTTTTTCTTCCACCGCCTCTATATTCACGACGTTGCCCAAATTCTGTGGGCAATGGCTCGGGGAAAGGAGGCGAAGATCAATTTTTCGAGGAATATTATAAGTTGGACCCGAAGCATCCATATGTTCGACTTTGTCTTTCACTCTACATGTCTTCTATGTATTGTCATAGATATTATGTCGTGGAAATAGTATCACTATTTTTTTGTCTCCTTTGGCAGTCAGGTGGTTTCGTTCACATCAGTGCAAGTTCTTCAAGACTCCATTGTTTCGCCCCGACACAGCCCACGACAGCTCTACCCAGAGTATTGACTCGGAATCGACCATGGATATCCGGTCCCTCTGGTTATGAAATACGAAATCCTAAAAGCTGTAGATACACACGTCACCCATGATTGATGGTACTCGACGCGTAGTTGTTGAATGCAGCGCGGTCCCGTGACTGATGTAAACACGTGACGAAAACGCGGTTGCCTCGTTTTCGTTTGAAGGGGGCCTAGTTGTTTACAATCTCCTCAAGCTATACCCCAGTAGAGTGTCCCAACTGGCGTTAGGCCATGGCTCACTACTCTGCACAACCGTTTTCTGCGCAGGCATACAATAGAATGCCCATCTCGGGATCCTCTACAAGGCGTCACCCTTTCTCCAATGCTGTCAACCACCAACAAGCACCCCTCAAGCCTCGATTGCCCGAGAAACAACCGCCCTCACCACCGCTGCCTCGTCAGACTGCAAAGGTCTCTCCCCCCTCACCGCCGAAGATAATATCCGCTAGGAATGGTGCAGTAGTGCTCAACCGAGTAGGCTTCCTGGGCGAGGTATGCGTGCCAATGTGAATGGGCATCATCTGCGCTGTGTCTGATCATATATAGGGTGGCTTCGCTCGAGTGTACGAAGTCAAAGAAACAAGTGGCGCTCGTCTTGCATGTAAAGTAGTTTCCAAATCGTCATTAAAGACCAAAAAAGCTAAAACAAAAGTAAGAGTCTGAACCGTTCAAACGGCGGTAGCTGATCTCCTGTAGTTATACGCAGAAATCAAGATCCATCGATCCCTCGAGCATCCCAATATCGTCCGTTTTCATGATTGTTTTGAGGACGACGAACATGTCTATCTGGCTCTTGAACTCTGTACCAGCGGGTCACTCATGGAACTGCTTCGCCGGCGCCGCCGTTTCACTGAACCCGAGGCTCGTTATTTTATGGTTCAGCTTATGGGTGCATGCCACTACATGCATACCCATCAAGTCATACATCGGGACCTCAAATTGGGCAACCTTCTCCTCGATAGCAATATGAGCCTCAAGGTCGGTGACTTCGGGCTCGCTGCCCTTATTGAAAACCCTGGAGAGCGTAAGAAAACCATCTGCGGCACACCTAATTACATTGCACCAGAAGTCCTTTTCGATACTGTTAATGGTCACAGTTTTGAAGTTGACACCTGGTCTATCGGCGTTATCCTGTACACCCTTGTCATTGGTCGTCCACCATTTCAAACATCCGAAGTGAAAGAGATCTACAAACGCATCCGCAATAATGACTACGATTTTCCTCCGGAACGCAGGATCTCTGCGCATGCTCAAGTCCTCGTCCAACAGATTCTGACTCCAAACCCCCAAGAGCGTCCTACCCTACACGAAATTGTAGAGCATCCCTTCTTCACCCAGGGTACTGTTCCGTCTTTCATTCCAACCTCAGCGCACGATGCGCCACCCGACTTCCGCAACATCACGCGAGCACAATCGCAGAATAATCTCAAGCGCCTCAGGCGTTACGCTCTCTTGGACGAGGATCAAATGACATCGATCGCTGTCCCCAAGGCGCCCGCTTCATCAGCCGAGCTTATCAAGTCAATCACCTCAAGTGTTGCTCAACAGGAGAAAGAGTTCCAAAAGGCCGTGCAGCCTGGCTCTCCGATCAGCGCTCTTCTCAGTTCAGCTCGACAGCCCCTACTTATGGCCAATAACGGATCACAACCTGGCGCTACGAGGGAGGTGCCATTATTGAGAAAGCTTCATGCCGCGAAGGAGAGCCCTTTGCGCAGGTCAACCATGCGTGCACCGATGAACGATACAGACGATGAATGCGGGCTTCAAGGGCCTTCTGGACTCGGGCGTGTTAGAGAAGAGCACCTAATTGAGGAACAACGAGTGCGGAAGAAACAGCTGGAGGCACAGAAAGCGCGTATCGTCGCACAGATGGCACCAGTACGGGAGGAAGAAGAAGAGTACGGTGACGAGAAGTGTAAGATACAGTATACTGAACGAGAACCAGAGAGGGTAAGGACGAGCGAAAGGGAGAATGTGCCACCTGCGATTAGTACCATATCTCTTGTGCCAAAGGGCAAGGAAAGAGAACGTGAACACGAGGCGCGGGCTGTCAGAGGACAGACAAATACTGCAGGTTCGAAACTTGCCTAATTTCGTCCAGTGAAACCTGACTTTTATCAAGCGTACGCAATACCATCTACCAAATCGCTACTCCACCCAGCGCCACCGACCAAGTCCCTGCCGGTTCCACCGGCTCCTACTGGGATATTCAGCCAACTTCCTCCCCAAGTCACTGGCTTTGACGCTGCAGCCCATATTTTGACGTTGGCTTTTGACGCGAAGGACGCCGGGCGGGTTTTCTGTGACTCACGTGGTGAAGCGAATCTTCCTCTACCTGACGAGCGCGTATTCATAGTCGCGTGGGTTGACTACTGCAATAAGTATGGGATGGGGTATGCTCTGACGGACGGAAGCGTCGGCGTTCATTTCAACGACAGTACCAGTTTGGTGTTGAGCCCGGACAAACAGTGAGTGTCACTCCAATGTCTCGTCGCATGGACAGAAATCTTACAGGGTTGGGCTTTCTAGCCACTTTGACTATATAACATCGCGCCGCCAGGGCACGGTGTACGTACGCAAATCGCATACAGTCGATGCTTACCCAGAAGAGTTGAAGAACAAGATGTACTTGCTCAAACATTTTGAACACTACATCATGGAACGGCTGCATGGTGAATATGACTATACCTTTGAAGACGTGGATCGCACTCGTGGCATGGAATGGGTGCAGAAGTACCTTCGAATGAAACATGTCATTGTCTTCAAGTTGAGCCACGATGTTCTTCAGGTTTGTACCCTTATCAATAACCACCTACTGTCGTCGTGCTCACGACAGACTTTTCAATGTAGTTCAATTTCTACGATCACACAAAGGTGATCCTTTCTTCCCATGGTTTGGTGATAACGCACATCGATAAGGAGTATAATCTCACACGCTGGAGACTGACTGATGTTATGGCCCTCTCGTTGCGGCCCGCTAGTGAAATCGAACCGGAGGCACTCAAATTCAACCAGCGCATGCTTGAAAAGCTGAACTTCTGCAAAGAAGTACTTGTCAGCATTCGAAAGGCGAGCGCTACCGGCACAACTCCTGATGAGAGTGAGACGGCACCCGCTGTTGCCCGCACAATCAATGCCAAGCCGTCGAAGACCTCATTGAGGTAGTACTAAGTAGTCAGGGTGGGAACAAGGACAGCCAGCCGACACAAGGTCGTTGGTTTTCCCGTGATGATTTTGAGCTCTCTATCGCTATCATTAAGAGTGAAGGTACCTTGTACATACCTAATATACTTTTAGCATCTCTTCGGTTCATCTTTCACGCAGTCCGTCGAACACTTCTGCGAGAGGATATATAACACATAGTTACACACATACCAGCCACAGACTACATCTGGTGTAGAGTCACTTGCACCCTCCCCCCGCTTCTTATATGGCTCGTTACAGTAACTTGCCGGGCGGTGTAAGCACTGTCATTCATTAATTCATTTGGCTAAGCTGGCCGCTTGCCTGTAAGAATGCGAGATAAGATTGATATCGAGACGAGATAATCTTGAGGCGATAAGCGGGTAGAGGGCGATGAGAGAGTCGAGGACAACTTAGGGATCAACGATATGGAAATGCACTGTGTTGACGCTACGACGAATACAAAGTTATACCTAGGTTTGTATAGGAGTCAATGTCCGTGATGAAATCAGATAAGTAAGACAAGGTGAACGAAACTGACTGAGATAAGAAAAGAATCAGGGTAAGTCCATAAGCATAGTCGAGGAGATGACGAGTAAATGACGGAAAGAAAGTGGCAGAATGTATGGGAATACTAGATAACGGGAAACAGAATGAGACGAGGGCTTGAAGAAGAATCAAGGGTGATTGAGGTTCGGAGATCGGAAATCGGGTTTGGACTTGGGCGTGAATGAGACGGGGCGTTCATGACATTCCCCAAGTTTTCTATCACTATCGTTTATTAATTTCAACTGTCCTGGTATCATCATCGACGATGATGTAACGATAATTCCTGTCGACATATCACGTCATTGGCGCAGGCGCGGTGGTCTTACGCTGCGAAGTAGTGCTCCTCAATATACACGAGGCTGAGTCATGTTCATTCACACGTGCGGAGGATCCAACGGGAAGATGGTTCCGTCACAAGAACTTCCGCGAGAACAAAATCAATTTCAAATTACAAGACAATCTTTTTCAACCATGGGGAGGAAAAAGGTATATATGAGTTTCTCACTGTCCCGCTCCCATATAGGTTTGTAAACATTTTTATCACTTGTCTAGGTGAACGTCTGGGTTCCTATGCCTACTCATTATACGACACGTATACCGCTTGTATTCTAGAAGGCTTGTCTCGCTTGCAATTTAGATTTTTTCTATATTTACTACTGTGGTGTGATGCGCAGACAAGTATGTAGCGGGCACTACAGCCAGAGGGCACCCTATGCTTTTTATAAGAGTGATGGTGTCTCACGCACGAGTCAAACCGGATGTTAGATGATCCACAATCGGTCGCGCATGTATTAATCACGTGATGGCGTTTCCTTAATTACTATGGCGGAGAGTCAAAAGAACGCGTGCGATTGCTCCACACAACCTCTGGTTTATCACCACGACCGTCTTCTCAAGTTGAAAGCAGATTACGACTTATGGTCGTGAAAAAGACCCAAAAATCCTCTCAAGTCTCATATGCTGAAAGTACGCTATACGTTATATGTGTTTACCTATTCATGACAACCAGATGACAAATTGCAGGAGTGCTTGGCGCTTTGACTCAAGTTCAAAGAGAACACAGAAAACAATTAATACATGTTGCCACTCTGCGAGCCCAAGGTAAGCCACAACAAGGCATCGGCACATTTGATTCTACCATTGTTGACCGCCACGACCCCTTAAAATTAGTGAAGAAAAATGCACTGAGAAACAGGGAAAAGCTTGGACCGCATTGGTCTAGTTGGGTTGGAAAGGCGATCAGAAAACTGGTACGCAGTCGTTATGTATCTGTCTGACACCATTACCGAGTTCAGAGTCATAGGAAGAGAATGGTATTTTGGAGCCTTCCCAATCCACCGTCGGCACTGTCTTACTGACTGCCCTCGGAAAGAAAGCGTAAGTATGCTTTTGTGTTTCTGCATTGAACTATGAAGCTCATAATGAATTCCAGTATTGCTGATGCGCGACAATCATTGTCTGCGATGACTGACACATCTCCCGTCTCTGTTCCTGAAGATTTGATTCTGAAGCATCTCTCACACAACACAATTCATGGTGCAAAGCAAGATCGTCCTTCAGTTAGGCGAAGTCGTGACGATTTGGATAACATCCCAGGGGTTAGATCCAAGCGACGGAGAATATCGACCGTTGTCTCCCCTTCCAATTCTCAATATTCACGAATGACCAAATTTCAGGTCTGTATTTTGATAATCTATTCTATGTGTGTTAACCTCCTGATTGTCAAAGTTGGAGTCAAAACTTCGTACGCTTCAGAAAGAAAAGGAAAACGGCCTTTGGCTTCGCGAGTCTTCACCGCTGACTGATCTCGATATGGAAGAAGAAGTAGGGAAGCTTCGCGATGAGCTCAAGGAGAAGCAACGTGAGATTGAACGCATCACACGAGACCTTCTTGAAGTAAAGACTAGCTACGGCGTTATGCCATTGAATCAGTCTTACATGCCAATGAGTCCAGAAATGTGTGTGACGATACTTTCTAATGTTCTTATCCTTGCTAATGATTTTACCCAACTAAAGGCATACCAGACCCTCATCGCCGATACTGCCAAACTCTAATACGGCGTTGCGTTCTACAGCTCTTGGTCTCAGGCAGACACAGTCAGGTTCGTGCATCTCTCTTCTGAGCAGACAGCCGACACCCCCACGTTCACCCGGAGCAATCTCCGATGCTATCTCTGACACCTTGGATACTCGGGAAGATGGTTGCGCGGCAACATCAGAAATGACGACGACTTCGACTGAATTGAAGGTTTGTCATTCGCAATGCTTTTGGGCCGAGTCTCAACTGAAAGTCACTCCAGATATTAGAACTAAAGCGCGACGTAGCCTCCAAAGTAGTTTCGATTGAGAATCTGGAGACAAGCCTCTCCAAACTTCGAGAGAAATTTGCCGCGGCAGAACGAGCTCTTTCAGAGCGTGATGAGCAACTGTCAACTCTGTCCTCAAACCTCATCAAACTACAAACAGACGCTTCTCAGAAGGCCCTCGACCTTGAGCAACAATCTATCGAGCTTTGTGAACTTGGAAGTCTGAAAGCTAGACTTGAATCTGTACAATCATCGCGTCTCGCTGATCTCGAGCATGAGCTCAACGAACGCAACATGTTGATCAAGACGATAAGTCAAGATCGAGAGAAGGATAAAGTGGAACTGGCCCTTCTTCGTGAATCGCTCAGTACCGTCGAACGAGAGAAGGAGACATTGATTGTGCGCTTTGCTGACACAGAGACACAGGGCCAAAAATATCGTTCTGAGGTAGCAGAGCAGCAACGCGTAGCTGAAGTCGAGTTACAGTCTCAGAGTTTGGCTAACAAGGAGCTAGAGGGGAAGTTAGAGGTGTCGCTCAATAGGATCTCAGCCCTCGACCAGGAAGTTCGAGTGCTTCAACAATCTAAGAACACTGCAGACACACTCCTTCTCGAAGCTCGCAATCAGCAAATTCTTGCTTCCACGAAACTTCAAGAGGCAGATGCCAGAAATGAATCGCTTTCAAGCCAGCTTATGATGACTATGGATGAGAAATCAGAACTTCAAGCAGCGCTTGATACCTACAAGGACTGTGTCACCACGCTAAACACACACCTTTCCACGACTGGTAAGTCAAATTGTCTCGCAGTATCAGGCGAAAATTCAGCAATGACTCTGCGTCTAGCTGAAGGAAATTTGAATGAAATTCTTCTGTCTCAACCGGCCAAATCAGTATCCACGTTCGAATCAGAACTCGCTCTTTCGAAGCAGAGCAGCGCTGATCTCGTACCCAAGCTGGTAGCCATTATGAACGAACGTGTTTTGCTCTTGTCCGATTTGGACAAAGCACAAGCGACGATCTGTGCTTCAGCTTCGTCAGAGGCTCAAATCAAGGATTGTTTAGCAAAAACAACAGACGATCTGGTCAAGGCCAAGGACATCACCGCGAAGGTTCAGGAGAAGTTGTATGCAATTACCGACAAATATACCTTCGAACAGGAACAAAAGCAGGCATTGATGGCAGAAATCGAGCTCAAGCAGACGGAACTCGAACTTTCGGCACAACGTTTGTCTAGGGCGGAAGCTTTGACTGAGCAACATCAGACTGAGGTGGTCGCTCATCGTGCGGCAGCTCAAGAGCTCCAGAAGCGGATGTCCGCTACGCAAGATGAGCTTAAAACACTCCATGATCTATTCTCGTCTACTCAAAATAGCCATAGCCTTGAGAAACAGAAGCAATCGGCGAGAATTTTGGACCTCGAGGCTCTTGCCCAGAGGGAAGGGGCCGAAATCAATACCTTACAGCTGCAGTTATCGTCAACTCATTCGGAAAAAGCAGAGTTACAGAAAAAACTGGACGAGCAGACTTTGGAGCTCGATAAGCTGATTGTGGAGTCTCAACGTGCAATTCGTTTGGAGACTCAGCTTGCCATTGCCACTGAGAAATTCCAGGAAGCAGAGGAAGAATTATTGGATTTGAGGTCATCAAAAGCAGCGGACGAAGCAACGATCGAGACAATGAAAGAGATGTTTTCTACTCACGTCGAGACGCAAACACAAAGTCTGGCGGTATTCAACTCTCAGGTACGATTCGCTTGTATAAACTGTAATTAACACTGTAAAATCACACTACTTTCAGATTATCTCAGCCAAATCATCTCCGGCGCCTCAGAAACGCCGCTCTACGAGGACCACGGCAAAAGCACCGGTTCCTTTGAAACTGACTTAAACGGGCTTTGGCAGATATCTTTGGCTTATATGAGTCATTCAATCTTGGACAAATATACGGTTTTTATTGTATGTTTTTCGCCGTAGCAGGATTTAATTCAGGAGATCCAGAGACAGTTGCAAACGATTTAAGGGTCCAGACCAATCAGAACTCACTGCCACGGACCCCTCATAGATGGGTATTCTGAAGATCCACGATTACGCACACTTACGTCTGCAACTGTGTAGAGTCATCTTGAAGCGAGATGATTGATTGATGAGTGCCACGTGGATTCTAAGAACTCTAACATGGCTTGTTCCGTCTCCCGTCCGTCTCCCGTCTCAGTGTTTCCGATTATGTACAGACGGCCAGGGAACGGCCGTAGAATTGATGGCGACTGTGTTCCTTAACAGAAGGAGCTATGTATGGCTAGACAAGGTCGTTTTTACGTGAAGAGGAGAAGCATCATCGCATTGATTTCACTGGTATGAAACAATACGAAATATGTCCACCAAACACCTGCCGCACCGAATATCCTTGTGTACATTGTCCTATGACTATGCCACAGAGGTCGAAATCTTATGCAATACTCGAAATCTCGGAAAGATGCGATATGTAGACTTGTCACCGAATATGTCAGCCTGTGTTGGTTTTGAGTTTGGTGTCACAAGTGTTTCAGGTACGGAAATCATCTAATTAATGAATGTTGACCAGACCTCTGGGTCCCACTTACTCCTTACTCCGGCAAGCGAGAAATAAGCGATGATGGAAGTTCCCAGGTCCATTTTTGCTTGTGATAAAAACACAACAGGTCATCGCCAATTTATTGTTGATAAGGTCAGTTCCATGTGGCGGCCGTCGTTTACATTTCAAATGCCATTACAATATAGATTTTTCAAAAATGACTTTAGAAATTTTGTTTGACTGCCTACCTACTAGTAAGTATTCCAGCCCCAGGCGACGAGATGGAATCGACCTCGTTAAACTTCGACCCAGAACCATTAGGTTCCGTTTTCCTAGATGCCTCCCGATACCCGACTGATTACCTTCTTCAGCAGTATACAACCTATATATCAGAAAGGCGTCAGCGTTTGCAATTCTGAATCTTAATACACATAAATGGTCTTCCGCCTGCCTACACATCTTGACTCCTTTGTTCCGCCTCCCTCCCAGCAAGCGCCTGACCAGAAGCCATGGAGAGGTACTCTCAGTGTAAATGGGATACGGATTTCCAACACGGACAGTAGCCAGACAGTCCGTGTCACTGCCGTCGAAACTGATGGCGACAAGTATGTACCAAAAACTACTCATGATGTAACCTTTGATTTACGTTCATGTCTGTCGCAGCAGGGCAGAAATCTGGCCATCACAGTTCTTCACTCAAGTAATCCACCGTCCTATCCTTCGAGACCTTCAAACCTGGGTAAAGCGACATGCCCTCCCTTTGTGTACTTTCATGCCGGACCGTCATTGTGATCCAGGCATCAACGCGGTCAACCAGGCCACTTTTCATTCCTTATCCCGCCTTCTATTTGAGAATCGAACCGTGAGCATTCATTACCAGCCCATATAGCTGAAACTGATTTTACAATAGGTTGCTGTCGCCTCTTGGGGAAGTGACGATATCCTAGGCGCAGGCATCATCATTTTTCCTACACATAACTCGAGTTCTTTACTAGTTGGGGCGTTGTTCTTGACAAACTCTTTTCCAGAATTTATAACAGGAACGCCTTCTGCCCCTACGCTTCTTTCTCCTACCCTTCTGCAACCCACCTATAGGTCAACTTTTCAACATTCTATTCCATCATATGTAGCTTCCTCTCGACACCATCACTCTACGTCCTCGCCACAAGCGCCATACTCTACTCATCTTGTAGGTGACCTAGGCTCTGCAGATGGACAACGGCATTTCTACCCCATGCCGCGAACATATTCCACTGATGGCGCTCCTCTACTATCATCAGCTTCCGTTTGGGCCGACGATGAAAACGAGGACGGAGGATACCCCACTACCTTTGCTCCTACTCAGGATTCGCGCGATCCACGATCTGGATGAGCTACAACCGCGACTTACAAACTTGTAGATCATTTCTATATCTGATGAGAATATAAATACTCGGAAATATTAATTATGTGTATTTCTGAGCAACATGTAAGGGTACGTCCTGGTCCTTCTCAACCCTTGCTGAAGATTCCTGTTTCAATTGGCGTGGTAGTAAAGCCAATCCTGCGAGATATAGTACCCAGAAGATCTAAAAAATTACGATGGGTAGTACGGCGTCAGATCGGGGCAGCTTCGAGTAATCTGTAGGCTTACAATAATCAGCGCTAACCAAGCATTCTTGGCTGCTTGCGGAACTTTGTGGAGTCCTCCGAGAGCGACATCCCACTCGGTATATAACCCGTAGTGAACCTGACTTTTAGTAAGTTAATCGGAACTTGAAAGAGATTGGTAGTTCGCACTTGAAACGCGGCAAGTATGAATATTACGAGTCCAAGGAATCCGTGAAAGTAATTCTGTGGAGGCCGGTGTCCTCGGAACCACGATGGGAATTTGAAGAAGTGGATGAAAATACCAAGAGAGAGCTGTAAGACGTAGATGATCAAAAGCGCAAGACCTGTTTTCTGATGCGTATCGATAAAATGGCCCATGTTGAGCTGTTGTGCAGTCTGATGACCCAATGACCATCCGGCATATATGACCGGCCCGGAGATAAGGAATTGAATAAACCAATGAGCGGTCCACCACCTGAACGTAAATATATGTCTTAAATTCGCCATAAGAGTGATCATCAATTTACTTTGCGGAAAAGGTTCGGATGAATCTGGCAGTTAGGGCGCCTATGGGAAGCAGGATGAGAAACCCCATTGTGCACAAGATGGCATGTGTTTTGGCGGTTTTTTCCAGGGGAGTCAAAGGTATGTCTGACATGAAGGCAGCGCTCAAGAAGTGGGGTGAACAATTGCAGTAGACCTCAGGATCACCCACGAGCCGCAGCATCTGACAACTAATTTCTAGCGGCGAAAACCGTGATCCTGCAGATATATAACGCTGAGGATTGGTTGGACAAGTGCAAAATTGGAAGAGATTTCCCATCTGTACCTGTCAGCACAATGTCAAGACTCTCACCCAACGTGTTTCGTGAGAATATCTATACTTTGATCCAGGGAGATATCAAACAATAAAAGGGATTACTTACTACCGAACATTGCACGTCTTCGTTCTGACACCGAGTGACTCAGTGACTACGTTAGGAGTTCCCTGGTGCATTAAGTGGCCAGCAAGGGAACTCAAAACTACTCCCTTAAATAGACAGACGTACGTTGTGTTTGACTAAGAATTATCACTTGGACCCGAATAGATTAGGCCGGGGGATGATACTGACCGTGACGCTTGATTGAAGAGGTATCCGTACCGAGCAAGACCTAGCTATTCATGAACGGGTCACGCCGGCCGCAAGTGTTAGGGTGGGAAAACCCGAGTGCCAAGAACACGTGTTACCACATTGATTTGTGAAAGCATCGCTTTTATATGGTTCAACAAATGATTCTAAAGTAACAATAGTTCTTCGACCCATCAGGGAACTGGAATGGCCGAAGAGTGTCAATCTCACTTAATAACTTCAATATTCCGTCTGTTGTGTCTTTTTTTTTTATGACATTAACACAGCTTATAGAACTTATGATGTCCGTAGATACACAATCATATTGAATACTACTGCGAAAGTAAGTTATCATTGAGATTCCGCCTGCAGAAGGACCGACCAAGACCAACTCGTTTCCATCATGACCTCACAATCGGCTCGTAAGGAGCTAAGCATACCCAGTCTTCATCATCGCTTTTCTCAGACGCAATAACCTTTCCAAGTCTCCGCTGCTTCTTCGGAGAGGTCCCTGTTTCGTCCCCGTCGCCGTTGATATCCAATTGGCGCTTCGTCTTGCTAGGGCTATCTGTGCCAGTGTTTGTTAGTTCCAGACCGAACGTGGCCTCATGTAGCCGACTGCTAGGAAGTTTTGGCTCTCCGTCTATATCCATATCGACATCTTCAGTCGGAACAGTTTTTGTCTTCTTCTGCTTCTTCGCCTTCCTTGGAGGCTTGGGTGTCGGCACGAACTCCCGATTATTCTTGACGGCCCATTCAATCTCAATGATCCTGTAACCATGATATTGCACGATGATGCAAATACACGGCGAAGAGATGATGACGTTAGAATCTCGACTTTTCTTGGGGTAACATACAAAGGAAAACATGGACAACGAAAAGTATCCACCTTTCCTTCAGCTTGATGTTATCAGGCACGTAACTTTCTGCTTTGCGGTAAAGATCTAACGCAACTTGCAGATCACCTCTGAGAAATTATGAGTTGCATGTGACTCTGTCATTATAAGCGACAAACTTTTCAGAATGAGCGCGAGCGAGAGCGACATAGGCTCGACCGGTTTTCTTCTTTGAAACAGGAGAGAGTACATCTGCTAGTTGAGTTTCCTTACTTCCACGCTCGCTGTAACAATGTCAACGGAGAATACCGATCAAAATCAAAGAAACTCACAGTTTCTGCTCCAGCTCCTGTAATCGCGCTTTAAGTTCCTCATCTAGATCTTTGTGGCGCTTGAGAAGAGGTGTAAGAACACCAGGCGGGTAAGTCTGCTCCTCTTTGGGAGATTGCGACTTCGCCCGGGCCGCACTGGAATTCTGCCGTTGGAACTCCAACTCTTGTTCCTGTGCATGACGACGTTCTTGCTCTTCTTTCTCACGTTGCCTCTCTCGCTCTTCTAATCGTCTGGTGACCTCGGCCTCCACCGCCCTTGATATCTAGATCGTTGAGTCGAGACAATGAAGTGTAAGTTACAACACAGAGAAGTTTGATGATTAGAATTCGTACCCGATCATCAATCTCCTTCTCTGTGAGTCCAAGCCCAAAACTACCGGAGCGGTCACTTGAATCTTCTTCCTTAATCTTCTCGACAAAGCTTGGGAGGCCTTTCTTCGAGCCAGGGAATGCAAATGGCTGATATCCACCAGCTATTGATGCACGCGGAACCCTTGAAACTGGTACTAAGGATTGACGTGACCGCAAAGGCCCTGCACCGGAGCTCGAACCAGCGGTCGAGATGGCTTGGATTAATGCAGGAGCAGGTTTAGCGGGAGGTGGGTGCGTTGTAATAGCTGAGAAGTGAACTTTCGGAACGGGTCTGTTATCTGGGAAGAGGTCAAATTGACATCGAGTCACGTTGGAGACAACATACCACGCTCGTTGATGACGGGCTTGTTCTCGACATTCTTTGTCCGAACAGCAAAACTGGTGAATGTCAGGGATGTTTCATTAAGCCATTGGATCGACTCACTTTAGTGTGTTCAACGTATCTTGTCTAAACTTGGTCCCTGGCGCAAGATTGCAAATTAACAAGCCGATTGATGAACCACCTAGAGCATCCTGCAATATCCTCGTAAGCTTTGAATTTCGGTAAGGAATACGTGACTGAGGTGTTATATGAGTGTTCTAGATGACAGGTAGTCGAATGCTTCACTCACGGCGCATGAATTGAGAGCATGAACGACTTGACCAAGGACACTCAGTGATTTATTGATAGCCGCCGATTCAGCCATTCGGGATGGGTCATTCCCAGTGAGTTTGTTGTTTTCGGAACCAGCAAGATCAACAAGATTGATCTTTCCAATAAGCGCTGTTCATGATTATATCAGGAGCAGAAAGTCTGGGCTACATGGACACAAACTTTTGTTCTCAACAGGATCATACAACCTCGCCTCAATTGTCAAGACCGCATGTGATCGAGACGACGCGCGGTTCAAGTTTGTCGAGCCTACCGAACGATGTTTTGTAGCTCGACTGTGTTCAGGTTAGTCAGAATGGGACTGGACGACGTGTCAAATTTACTTGTAGATTGTTTCAAATTCTTCGACGCTTGAGATAGGTTCAGAAGTCAAGTTGGCAACAAAAACCATGCCCGCATCGTTCTCGCGGACAGGCAGCTTTGGGGCCTATAGAACTTATCAATGGCGTTGATATCCTGTAAAGATGAGGACCCAACATTCTCTCTCGTCACAAGAAGGTCGTAAACTTCATCCTTATAAATCTCCATATATGATGCGAGGAGGGAGACATTATATCCAGTAATCTTTTCTTTCTTATCAAACATTGCCTGGAAACGCAAGTCAAAGAAGCTACAACTAGAAAATGAGGAGAAGATTACCCGTATCGTCCGTGGAATGACGCCTGGTTCCAATTTTGTACCCTGCATAGTATGTGTCTTGCCAGACGAAGTAACTCCGTAAGCAAAAATCGTAACAGTCTAAGGGGTATCATAGTGTCCTTTCCATAACACAACCAAGTTCTGCCGACTCACCACGCCACTATAAACGACGTCAATCATGGGTTGAACATCATTCTGAAATATCTCCTCTTGAGTCGAATTCTGGTCATAACAGCTTGAAAATCTAAAACGAGTTCAAGTACGCCATGTGTCGGATTGAAAGCACTTACGGAAATTTGAAAATCTGTGAGGGGTCCCTGGGATTTGTAACGCTTACAACACTGCCACTGTATGAGCTATCGGTATCCGAGCCATGTGTAATTTCTAATGAGCCGTCATCGAGTTCTCCATTGAGCCTTGGTCGTAATCTTGCTATGATCTTGATTTTGCTGGACGCCATTCTTGCAGCGGGGAGATAATAATCCGAGGATGGGTTGGACAACCAAGTCAACCAACCCAAACAGTCGCCGCGGCGACACTCATCACGTGATCGCGTCATTAAGCGGAGTTTTAACTTCAAGAAACAACATCAGGGCCAAGTTCAAGGTTTCACGGCTTAAGAGGCGTCACTTCAAGGAGTACGTGTTGTCACTTCGTTGACCACATATCCTAGAGATGCCGGCTACGATACTGAGTTGGATCAAGAGTATAGCGTCAGGGTTTTCGAACTGTGGTAATCTGTCTCTTATGCGAAGACGTCGGTGCACCATATGTACAGTGCGAGGAGATCAGCAAATATATCCTATATTTAACAGCTAGAACTCCTGTTTGTCGAATAGTATGACCAGTCACGATGGGCATCCTTCAGCTGACATCGTATCTATCAATCTGAAATCGTACTGAGTTACTTTGGCTCTCCTGCTGTCGTATATATATATGTATCGATGCTCATCGCACCTTTGCTCACACACTCTCCACATTCCTGTGGTCAAGCCAGCGTACTCCACACCGTCGAGCTTGAAGCCGCGTTTAGGGCTTTGCGTCTTAAGACTCACATCACTTTCCGCTCTGTTTTCACAACATCACTCTTGTTCTTGTGGGTAATGGATGAGGAAAGGATGCTAAGATTGACTGTAGAGTAGTTGTGCTGAGTTGAACCTGCAGTGATAGGTTTGGCTCGAGCGCTATATTCTCACTCTACATCCTCCTGCCATTTGCGTGGCCAGTAACTTCATCGCTGGACACTTTGGACTCATTCTCCTATCATTCAAATCCTAATGACATATCGATGAAAAATACTCAGAATACTCAGAGCTCGAGTGAAAGAGAACGCTGAGGAAGATCTCCAAACCCGATATCGTCTAACCTTGTCCCATTCTGGTCCGTGCACCACTCGAAGCGTGCACAGGGTGGCCACAGCCCATCCGGTTCATTGCCAGCATCCTTCATTAGCAGCGCGACAACCCCATGAGGTGGCACTTGGTGTGCTGTGAAGTTACGCACAGCTGTCCCATTGTCTGTGTGGGCCCACAGATCCTGGGGAGAACTGTGTCAAGGATCCGAAAACACGAAGAGTAAGAGAACGTACTCGCACGGAATATTGCCTGCCAGCGCGGATCCATGGTGACTCTGTCAGGTTGAAGAACATGTTTGCTGGCTCGTTCAGAGTGTTAAGCTAAGAAAAACATGTCACTTTAAGTCTCCGCATGTTCGGAACGTGCATAGATCACGCACGAGCATGAACACTGTCCCGTTCTGGCTCTCGCCACTCCAGTATTGTGCTGGAAACGAGGAGTTGCTAGTCCAGTCTGCCTTTTAAAAATTCAAGTATCTTCCTGAAAGAACTATAGGTTTCAAGCTCACATTAATCCCCCATCTGAAAGGGCTAATGGACGTTCCAACAACAGGATCTTGATTAATTGCAATAATCTCCTTATTGCTGAGGATCTGCAATGTCTCATTCGTGACCTTGGACAGCTGTTGCGGTATGATGAAACTTGATCAAAGAGAAAAGGGAGAAAACGTACGTCCGTTGACTAAGGCATCGTAGTCTAGAATCAGAGTCGGCCAATAATGACATACAAAGCACATACAATGAGAAGCGGGGATTTCATCATTGCCCAGGCGGTAAAATGCGACTTTGCTTCGTCAAACGTGAGATCACCATTTCCGCTGCCGATGCATCAGCTGACCACAAACATCGACGGACAGTCATGACCACCACTCACACCTCCAGCTACGTCAGAACTATCATTAGCAAGGCATGTTTTTAATAATCACAGACCACTGACAATGTCCATGTCGTTATGACCATAGAAATCGGTTGCTGATGTTATGAAGGAGTTCCTAGAGACAGAAGCACAATCAAAAGATATTCTCATTGGTCTCAAGTGAGAAAAGACTTGCTTATTAATGATACTGGCGAGTACATCCCAGCGCGGGCCTTGAGATAATTGGAATTTTGAAGGTGATTTTGACTCGGAAAGATTAATTGCTCACCGATATCTTCCGTTGTCTGCGCAATACGACATGAGCAAACCATCATCAAGCCATGCTTTAAATCACATACCCTCCAAGATTGTCCAAGGCGGCTTGCCCACAGCCACGGTTGTTCCTATGACATAGCTCGGCACCACAACATGACACAATGATATTTGAGGCCTACCCGTCCCCATTCACAGAGTGAAAAGAGAATCGGAGGTTGGTTGGTTGTGTTTGCGAGGTTTGCGATAGCATTCGCCATCCTTTGATACTCTAAACTCAAAACCAAGTTGAGTAAAGAACAATCTAGACAAAGTTCACGTACTGCCATAGATCCCTTGCTTTATAATTGAATCGAACGGAACTGTTCACGCGGTAATGATAAACGATCCGCTTTTCCTGTCAAGCAATGCATGATGCGATACCTGCACAGTTATCATATCTAGATCCCCGTAAGCGACGGACTCAAACGCGGCAGGGAAAACTGACTTCAACAGTTCAAATCCCCACTCCTGGAACTGCTTAGCATCCCTATTTGCTCGGTAAATTCCATGGGCGGTCGCTGATGTCTTCATGCATCAAACGCACCTGTCTTCATTCTGAAACGAACCGGGATAAAGTTGACAGGTGAACCAGCCGGAGTCACTGTACTGTAGGAAGAGGCTTAGATCCTTGAGGAGTGATATACGATTTCTACTAACTATTCCAGCTTTACTGTAAAGATATCCATTATGCATGGTTATTCAACACGGACAAAAGACCGAAAACTCACAGGCCAAGCGCGTGAATCTTATCTGTGAGGTTCTTCATACCCGAGGGAAAACGTTCTTTGTCTAGTCGCAGCGTGCGGTCAATCCGAGCGGTCTGAAATGGAGAGAGGGAAAGCATTACTGGCAACAAGATCACCCGATGCGCTTCGGTTCTTCTCTGCCCAACAATCATCGATGTTGACGTGATCATATCCAACGTCCTGAAAAGATTGAGAAGGACTAGTCAAAATAAGTCAAAGTTACTAACTCGAAGTCCGAGAGATGTCATCAAGTTTGCTGTCTGTAAGATCACTGTCTCGTCAATGTTACACTGAGAAAGACAAATGTCAGTTAGAGAACTGATACATAACTCTGATACTTCTCACAGCATAGGCATTCCAGGCTATGCTTTCCACCGTCAGCACCCGTTCGGTCTGGGTGATGGTCACTCAACTGTTGTATCCCATAACTGGCGAACGGTAAGTGCTAAAGGTAGATCGATCGCAAACGAACTTACACGGTAGACGGCCTACGCCATTATTGAGAGCAAGCGTGCTGTGCAGACTAGACAGCACTAAAGTCGCAGTTATAAGATACATAGTGGGCGATACGTCACAAGCTCCGAGAGTACAGCTTTATATAGCTTGTTGGTGAAAAAAAGATGCCTTCCATTATGGCATGGACACGAGAGAAGCGTCAATTTTGAAGCTGAAACTCCACTGTATAAGTATATGAGCACGCCTGAGCAGCACATGTCGAGATCAGCTGCCCCGAGATATTGGGTTGCACACAAGTGAACATGAGCAGACCTTGCTGTTTTTGGGATATGCCGAAGCTCAGTACGTAGGCAATCCACGTCTAGAAGCTCCAGACATGGTCTTGCGACGCGAAGGGTCTTGGAGTTTGCTCAAAGCTCGCTTCTCGCCCGAACAACGTCGTCAATGGGAAGCTCACGCAAGGGTCCGACTGCCGATCACGCGGTCCGACAGAGGCGTCATCGTCACACCGTGACAAGGGTTGCTGATCGTCAACAACGATGAGCGAGGCACGGCAATACGGCGAGCTCGCCACCCAGCTCGTCATGGAGTCGCGCCGCTCGACTCAGACAGACACTCTCTTAACGTACAACGACTCCCTCGTGCGCGCCCTCATCCGTGAGCAGCGCGACCTGGAAAAAGCCGCAGAGCCTCTCGCTCTCCTCGACGGTCCCCCCGCACCCGCGCTCATCATCATCGAGACTTCCATCGCCAGAAACAAGCGTTGCCTGCTTGCATATCATACACATCGCACAGATCGCCTCCGTGACATGTACTGGGCCGTGGGCGGCGCCCTCCCGCATATCCTCTCGGACCAGGACATCCGCAGCCGCCTCTCACCGCATGAGGTTGACTTCTTACGCGAATACCACGCGTCGGTCATGGATTTCCGTGCTGATTTTGCGGACGAGCTTGATATCATGGCTAGCATCACACAACCACCCAAAGATCTCCACGTACTCGTGCGGGTTGTAAGAGACTGCGGGGAGATACAAACCGAGCTGGGAAACATTAACTTCAAGAAGGGCGAGAGATACATGGTGAGAAGAGTGGACATCGAGCATCTCATCGTGCAAGGATACCTTGAAGAAGTTTGACGATACAACTCGCCGCGATCCACTGCCAGTGCGCTCACAAACGCCTATTGGAGGATTTATGACTAGATGCGAATGACCAACAATCGAGCAGCAGTCATGTCTCTGCTATATGGTCAACAGGCTCAAAGGAAGCTTCACGCCCATGGTAGCTTGACGTCCCAAAGGAGGGTCAAATCCTGATATCGTCCCAGAGTCTATTTTGGCGCAAGTTCACTAATCCTACGAGGATTGATTATTCCAGAAGAAAAGTTCAGATTAGGTTGCAGATTATTACAATAAGTACAATAAAATACATCATAAATCACTCGAGCAAATGCCGTGACCTGACCCTTCCCAATATGGCCGCAATGACACCTTGTACATCACCAGCTTGTAAGTGGGCTTCAACAAGATCACCAATCTCCACCCCTAGTTCATCCAGCCCCTTCGTCTGCACCGCCGCCAGCTTTCCAGTGTCTGGCGCGAATATCAAAGTGATCGTTATTTGGTGTGGTGGTTCACCTTCCACCAAGGGGTCAATACCATAAGTATATCTCAACTCATTCTCGGATGCAGCATACGCCTCTTGCAGGTTCGCCATCGATCGGTGCAAATGCGTCGACGCCGTGTACCTTGACACTAGATTATCACCACAGCCATACATTTGTGAATCGCAACACATACCATGAATACAGAGGTACAAGTCTTGCATCGTCATCCAACCGCGCCCCTTTTACCGCCTTCTCTGATTCCGCACGCTCAGCCCTAAGCGCTTCCAAATCCAGCACACTGCGCTTCACCTGCTCCTTAACGATTTGCACCTGTGCGTTCACGGCCTCTAGTTCGTCGGTCAGCGCTTGCATCTCCTCCACTTGGTTAACAAGTTTCTGATCTGCGAGCGGTATCGTAAGCCGCGGGTGTGGATGTGTTTTTCGTAGTCGTGTGAGTGCAAGACGGGCGTCAATAATTTGTTGTGCAAGCGCAGTTGCTTCCGTTTCCATCCCTCTTACTTTTTGATAGTCTAAGATCGTCTGTGAGTAAAGCCTTTCTTCAAGAGATGATAAAACACACACACCGCTTTCAACAAGGGGTGCAAGTGCGCGAATATCCTCCTGCATCTCCGCCAAGCTCGACTTCGCGACCTTGAGTCTTTCCTTTTTCTGTGCATTGCTCGCCAGAAGCTGTTTGTTGTCCTCTGCTGTTACAATCGGCGCGTCATCTATATCGCTCACGATGGACTTGACGTAGCGATCCTTTGCATTCTGCTCCAAATACTGAAATTTCAGTTTTCTAAGAAAAGACTAGCAAGTAAGAATTAGCCGCATCGTAGAAATTGTAGACCTGTTGATCTTACGGTTTGAGCAACCACATCAGCAGCAACTATCCCAGGATCTCTGGCACCCTCCAGTTCCTGAGTGTCGTCTGTTTCGGGGTCAAGTTTCCAGGAATGGAAGTCCGTGACATTGCGCAAGAGCTGTAGATTTGACTTGTCAAGAGCCGACTTGAATGTTTCCGCCGACTTAAGAAGCTGCTCCTGCTGCGGTGTTCCAAATGACGACGACCGCCGCTGAGAGGCCATGGTAGTGTTGATTCAGGCAGGCGCGTTGACCTCACGTGTCGCATATCCTGCACATGACCGCGTTATCACAGTGACGTAATACTAATTTATCTTTTCCTGATTTCTCATGGGCAGAAAAAACTCGGGCGCGCCTTCAACCAGAGGTGGTAAACGAGGTCGTTGGTCGAACAAAGGCGCATCCAGGAGCTTCGCGCACCAGCGACGCGAACGAGACCTACCTGGACGTGGCGATTACGGAGATGTCAACGAACGACCGGATAGCGCGGTAGACGTTGTCAGCGATGACGAACAAGCCGAAAATCAGGGGTCAGGCAGCGACGAAGAAGATGAAGCCAAAGATGATGATGTGCGGATAAACCTACCTGTCGCGATGTGGGTGAGATCCTGTTACCAATTACCAATTACAGTTTACCTCATAGACAGTGCTTAGGATTTCGATCACTGCGATCCACGGCGCTGCTCTGGTAAAAAGCTTGCACGCTTGGGTCTCATAAAAGAGTTGAAAGTTGGCTCTCGATTTAGAGGCATCGTCGTTTCGTCAGTCTTCCTGATCGCATATGCTTGTCGTTGCTGACCTTATTACAGACCCAAGGGGAAACAAGTCATCAGCCCTTCAGATCGGGAGGTAATACTGAATGGAGGCCTTGCCGTGGTCGAGTGTTCATGGGCACGACTCGATGATGTCCCATTTGGAAAGATCGCTAGTCCTCATGAACGCCTATGTAGGTTTATGTATTCGATCTTGACTCAAACTGACCCTCAAGTCCAGTGCCGTATCTCTTGGCTACAAATCCTACTAATTATGGGAAACCTTGGCGTCTTAACTGTGTCGAGGCGTTAGCTGCAGCTTTCTACATAACAGGGTTTGATGCATATGCACAGAAACTTCTCAGCGGCTTCGGGTGGGGTGGTTCTTTCTATCAGGTCAATCGGTAAAGTGGTTCCATTATTTTCCCTGAATTTACACCTGATATCTCTATAGGCCATTTATCGAACGTTACAAGACATGCAACTCTGCAGAAGAAGTTAGCGCGATGCAGGAGCGTATTATAGAGGACCTTGAAAAGAATTGGGCGGAGTCTCGACGACAAAAAGGTCATTGTCCCACCCTGATTTGTATTGAAACAACGTTTGAATTGGTGTACAGAGCAACAAGGTGATGAGGGCGAAGACCTTTTAGTTGCAAATCCCAACCATCAATACTTTGACGACGGTGACGAACCCCCTCCCTCCGACTCTGACAACGAAGAAGTTGATAGTAATGAGGCACGAAAAGTATCATAATCCGCTCAAGATCATTGGCGACTCGTCGTGATCTGCCTTCAGGATTTGGTGTACAATATGGAGCACATCTTAACGTTTAGTATACCAATGAAGCAAAACGGCGTTCAATGTGTACAGTTCTGATCTGGTAGCGAATGCGGTGATCTATGGTCTAAAAATTGAGATATCGCGAGAGTCATTAGCAACTTTGGTTGATATATTGTGTATCTGAAATAGCCTCTTCGGCTTTATTTCAAGGGCGGAATACATGGGACTGTATACCGTCTCCCCTACAGTTTACTACGGTACCGACCGGCTTTTCATCGGAAACAGCAGTTATCTGCCGTAACCGTGACGGTCCGTTCCGCCTGTTCTGCTCCTCGGCAATGCCTTCCCTTTCACCTTTCCATTGTTGGTAACTGGGCTGACCCTTAGATCAGTATTTGAGATCAATCTCAGAAGGATCGATCCAGGTTCCTTGCTCGAGCTTACTGATCGCTCATCATGTCGTGTCGATGTGCCATTCGTGGTTCAATTAGTGAGTAAATTTTCTCTCTGGACTCTAGAGAAGGTTGAATGTTTAAGATAGATAATGATGAATACTTCTATGGGACGTTGATGACTCGGGAAACAAGCTTTGATGGACGTACTAAACTCTTCCTAGTGAGGAATATCGCGCGCCCAGGAGAAACCATTTCTTCATACCGATACGAGCGCCGTGTGGGCGGCAAAGGCGCAAATCAGGCTATTGCGATCGTCAAGGCAGGAGGTGTTGCAGATTTCTATGGCTCAGTCGGTGAAGACGGCCTGTGGGTCAAAGATACCGTTGCAACATTTGGCCTGGATCCCAAAGGGATCTCTGTTTCCAATGTCTGCTCGATCCTAGCTGATCTTTAATTGGAGCTGATTGGGATAGCAAGGTTCCGACAGGGCGGGCCTTGATTCAAATATCTGACAGTGGCGAGAACAGCATAAGTGAGTTACCACATAGCTTACTACGGCGGCAGTTTGGATGACGGATTCTCTGCAGTCCTATTTCCGGGTGCTAACTTCAGCTCACTCACAGAAGAGACTTGGGACACATACAAAGTCGCTTTTCCAGCATGCACACATCTCCTTTTACAAAACGAGATTCGTATGGACTCCACCATCTATGCGCTTAACAAGTCCAATAACGTGACAACGATATACAACCCATCACCCATGCCCTCCTTCCAAGAGGTCAAGGACTTTCCTTGGGACAAGATTGACTGGCTAATCGTCAACGAAACTGAGGCTGAGGATCTCTACAAAATCTTTTCTGGACATGAATCGACAGTGAATCTTGGAAAGTCTTGCAGCGAGATCCTTTTGTTACTGTCTGCTCAACCTGCCCTCGCCACGACAAACGTAATCTGTACTCTTGGAAAAGATGGTGTATTGGCCTTCATTCCTGCGTTCCATCAACAACAGTCGGAGGATCACGCACCCTCTTTCATTCAGCTTCCCGCTGCTGTACTTCAAGGCACTACTCGAGATACGACTGGAGCAGGCGACTGCTTTACTGGGTATTTTGTTCAAGGCTTGATGGAGTTTGGGCCTCAGGCAAAGCCTGGATATGGAATCGAAGAGTCGGATATCGTGAACATACTGAAAACCTGCGTACAAGTGCGTTTTTCCAATCTTCTTTGGGTAAATAAAATCAGTGCAACTGTTTGTGCTAGGCAGCTGGCATCTGTGTTGAGAGACCGGGGACAATCGATAGCGTACCAACCATGTTAGAAGTTAAGACAAGGCTTCTCGGTCGATAGAGCTGTTCTCTTCAGGGTTTCTATACGATCTCACTTCTCGCCACATCAGGAAATACGGTAGATCAATTTCGGTGACGTTCTTGCACATTCACAGCTATACAAATCACTCAAATCGCGTTCTCGTTACGGAAGCTAAGCAAACCTAAGTGCACTAATAGGAATGAAGGTTCATGAAGCTCGCAAAAAACTCCTCGGTCATCTGTCTTCGGCATCCCTCAGAAGAGTAGTCCTTTAGGTCATTGGGCACCTGCGTTTCATATCCCCACTCCTCTTCTTGAACTAAAGGTCAATTCTAGTCCCATTCTTGTCAGTGCACTGGATCCAAACACTGCAAGGAGGGTAAAGCCCACTCGGCTCGTCCCCAGCATCCGTCAACAGTAATGCGATGACTCCATGCGGGGGGACGTCATGTGCAGTCAATGTGCGCACGGCAGTGCCATTGTCACTGTGCGTCCATAGATCGCGAACTGAATACTGACGCCCCGCACGAATCCATGGGGATTCCGTGAGGTTGAAAGACATCGTCGCCGGCTTATCAATGGTATTCAGCTTTTTAGGTCGTAGTTAGTTGCGAAACCTACGTGGTTCGTTCAAAATTGACGCACCAACATGAATACGGTACCATATTTACTAGGACCACTCCAATATTGTGCAGGGTGAGTGCTGTTGCTCGTCCAATCAGGCTAGAGCAAAGCCAGGAGGAAGCACTGGAAGGACGAGTTCACGAGATAATGCTCACGTTGATGCCCCAACGGAAGGGCGAAATGCTCTTGCCAACCTCGTCGTCCTGGTTGATAGCAAGGATTTCCTGATTCTTCAGTACCTCCAGAGTGTCAGGTTTAATGACAGACAGCTATGTGTCGAGCCTAGAGTAAGTTTTCCTCATGACCATGAGACAAAAACGTACACTTGTTCCGATCTAGAGATCTTCAGAGCAAGAACGATGTGAAAGATATAATACTCACAAGCAAGGGAGATTTCATCAGAGCCCAAGCCGTGAAGTGCGATTTTTCTTCTTCATGTGTCAGACCCCCATTACCGCTGTGCCCGCAAGTTAGTCTCAGCGTTATGCAAGCTACAATGAAACATACAGTTGAAGCTGAAGAAGACTTCAGCCTACTTTGTATACATAGGGAAAAAAGTAAAGTTTACCATGTCAAGATCATTACGGCCTCCAAAGTCAGTGGCTTGGGTGATAAAAGAGTTGCTGAGTGATCGGTCATAAACACTTTGCTTAATCATAAGGTGGACCATGAACGACTCACAAATTGATGATGCTTGCGAGCGAATCCCATGACGGGGAAATATCTCCCGTTGTCTGTAAAAGAATTTCCAAAAAATTTTAATGCGACAAGAAGCCATCGTACCCGCCAGCTTTGGCCTATGGTGGAAGCCCAACTGATAAAAGAAAATGACACCAGATCTAGTAGAGCGCACATGTAGACGCGTTATACTTACAGCCATACTTGGCTCTTGTCGCAAATATTAAATACCAACAGAGGAAGCCCATGAAAGATTGACGTACCAAACCCCAGTTGCAGAGGGAGAATATCATGGGAGTCTTCCCTTCAGAAGTAGCAACGGTGTTGATCGCATCTGCCATCCTTTGATACCCTGTTGCAAAGAGATGTAAATGCCAGGGGTCCAACGAAAGTCGACCATCAAATAGACACACGTCCAATGGATCCCTCACGGGTTTCGTTATCGAAGGGGACTAATATAAATATCATTAAGCGACAGTATGGAAGACGGGCCACAGAGGATAACGTTAAGACTCACTGGCACAATTGTCATATCTAGATGATTGTTGATCAGTGCCAGTGAAGAAGACCATAACTATCAATAGAATTACTTCAAGTAATTGAAGCCCCAGTCATAGAAGGTTTTGGCATCTCGCATCTCGTTACCAAAGGAACCAGGATAGCCCGCACAGGTGAACCAGCCAGCGTCGCTATACTAGATAAATGAATAAAAAATCGAAAATCGATGGTCCATTTGGATCGCATGAACGTCAAGTGACATACGATTCCAGTTTGACTGGATCATGAGATAAGCTAAGAATTGAAGGGGACAAAATAAGCTCACAAGCCAAGCGCGTGAATCTCGTCTGTGAGATTCTTCATACCTCGTTTGAACCTTAAGGCGTCTGTGGAGTCATAAATAGCTGCTTCGGAAGTGATTTCTAAGAAAAGTACCTTCAATGATAAAACCGTCGGCAGAACGACTTTTCTCTGAGTAGCAATCGTCAATGTTGATAAACTTATATCCAACCTCCTGGCGTCACAATGAGATCAGAGACCATGATTCACAATCAGGACAAGATACTTGAAGCCCCAGAGACTTGATCAATCTCGCGTCTGTAAGGATCAAGTCTTCGTTGATGTTGCACTATTGACATAGTCGTAAGGCTTGGACACCCTAACAATGGCTTGTATTTGGACAGACGTACTCCGTACGCATTCCATGCTGCGAACGATGTCAGATAATGGACAAGGTCAAAAAGGAGGGGCGATGCATACTGTTATAACCTAGAACTGTCGTACCCATCAGCACAAGTAGAGGCTACCAGTGAATCTCAGGTATTTTTCGTACCAGGAAGCCGAGCAAGTTGTGTATTTGAAACAGATGTATCTACGCTAGCCGTAGCATCCCACAGCCGACGTGCAAATGTCGAGGCGTATAGAAACACTTGGTCCAAGAGCATGTCGTTCAAGCGTGGGTGATTTTTCGAGACTGATGATCTAAATACGATCCCCGGGTATCAATCACGCGAGTATGCGGAAGTAAATTTTGATGAGTGTTGTCTAGTCGAATACCATTTTCTTTCATCCCATACAAGAGCGTGTCAGCTTTAAAAGTTCTAGAACTCAAAGCGCAAATTGTTTGGCGAAGAAGGTCAAGTCCATGAAAGAAACCCATCCACTTGAGACTTTCATCGTTCAAATTAAGATTAGTACGTGGGCAGTTCAAAATTCGTCCGAGAGACAAGACCGCAAGAACGCTGAATACCGTTGATTGAAAATTGCGAACTTTGCCCATTTTCAAGTGATGATCGACTCAGACTCGAATCAAGAGGTACAATGATCGACGGCACATTTATTCAGGGTATCTGCAAGCTCATCTGAAACAGTAGTATTACATCTATAGCAACATCTTCGTCGAGAATTGTCTGTCTTAGGACAACAGAAACGTGAAAACGGTGCGGGGTAGGGGGTGGAAAGATATACATTTGAAACCTTGAGATGATCATAACTTCATGTATGGCTGGCAAGACGGAGAGGGAAAGAAACGAGTGAACGCAACATGAACATGAGCGACATGATAAAAGATGGCAGGATATTAGATGGTGGTGTAACTCCCTATTAGAGCCATGAGCAAACATTAGCAATACAACTAACACAAAAAAGCAACTTACATATCCGCGCCTGCCAATCTCCACTGCCAGTAGCAAGGATATTCCCCGCGGGACTCAAATCAATAGAGATCACTACAAATGAAGAAGATGGAAAGTCAACATAAAGTCGTCGCCAACTCATCAAGAACAACTTACCTGAGTTTTTATGCCCCTGAAGCATGCATTGTACATCCGCCGATCTTGAATCCCAAAACTGCACCCCACGATCCTTCGAGCCCGACACTACCCACTGACCATCATGCGACACTGCGACACTCAATACATAATCCTTGTGTCCCAGGAAATTCATGGTGCATGGGCTTCCTTTCTCTCCCTCCTTCCTCACCACTGCCCCTGGTCCATTAACCGGTCCCCCGTTCGCGCCTTCTTTCCTTCCTTTTACCCCCGGCATGAGCCCACTCACATCCCAGTATTTCAATGTCTTGTCTAAACTCCCGCTGACCAATCCTCTCCCATCCGGTGTGAATGCGACGCTGTACACGCTGTCCTTATGCCCACGAA
>JAGGAQ010000015.1:91370-120420 GCA_017657225.1 Termitomyces sp. T69sscA
AACAGAAAGTGATGAGGGACCTGGCCCTTTCCAGGAAGATGGCCAAATCTAATACACTCACCAGGTCTTTGCTCCCGTTTTCGTATCATAGATCTGGGCCGTACGATTGCATCCCGTGGCCAGGTATTTGCCGTCGTGTGAGAACCGAACACAACATACAACACTAAAATGAAACAGGATTATTTACAGCACAATGAAAAAAGAATACGAGAAGGGTACAAATTTGTAATAGATGACTGACATACCTCTCATGCATCAGGTTGTGAACAAGGCTCACGTCAAGCACACGCTTAACCCCGGGATTGAAGACTGCGAACCAGTCACTACCCTCTTTCTTCAAGTCTGGGGAGATATTATGAATGTCAACGTCATCCGGGATACCTGTGGAGCCGGACTGAACGGGAACAAGAGCACCAGAGTGAGGTGGCTGCTCTGTCGGATTACTAGAGGAGCTCGCGCCTGGATAAGACGATTGAGCGAGCACGCCGGGGGCTGCTGAACTAGATGAAGGCGGTGGTGGAAGTTTGGGCGTCATTCCGGGTCCAAGCGAGGGGCTGAAATGATCTGTTTATGTATGAGCAAAAGCACTACATGCTTATTAAAAGGAAAACCTGGACGATCAATTTTGATACGGTCTTGCTTGGGGCGTTTGGGATCCCGATCACCAAGTCCGCGCTTAAAATCAGGATCAACACCGCGATTATCTCCTCGTGCTCTATCACGTTCACGGTCGCGATTATCGGATTCTCGTTCCCTGTCGATACGATCTCGCTCTCGTTCCCTCTCCCTCTGTTCCCGCTCTCTTTCCTTGTCTCGCTCGCGCTCTCTGTCCCGAGGGTAGTAAGGGTCATTGTTGTACGGCTGTGAGCCAGCTCCGATTTGTATACCCGGCAGAGGATTTGAAGGCCCAGCAGGACCAGAAATACCAATTGAACCGGGACCCGCGGGAGGAGGAGGCTGAGCTCCTTGTCGTAAAGCATGCAAGTCGTTGCGCAAACGATGGAGCTCTTCTTCGTATTGAGTGCGGACTTTGTTGTGTTGACTGTCGAGGTCATAGAGTGATTGTTGTATTTTTGTTAGTTCGTTGAGTTGTGCAGCAACTGATGAGAGCATCAGAGATAGAGCAAAATGATGATATTACTATGAGCACACGAAACACACCTTTTGACTCCAACTCATCCCTCTGGCTCCGTAAGAGATTCAACTCTGCCACTATAGCATCGAATTCATGTCGAATTGCATCAAACGAATCGTTGAGGCGTGCGTGTTGGCTTGTTCCTTGAGTCGGAGGCCCCGAGGGCTGAAGAGTCCTATGCTGTGATATGGGGCGATTCATTGAGCATCAGTGTTAGAAAAAAGGATGAATAAGAGCAAGGAAACGCATGGCTGACCCACACGTGCCCCGGAGGTTATAATATGACACGGAAACGTCAAAAAGCGAAGGAAGCTTCGGGACAGCGTGACGACGAAAGGCTACTGCCGCCGCGGAAGTAGGCTTGGAGCAGAAAAGGGAATATGAAGATCGGGAAATTCGACACACGTTGTATATGGTGCTGGACGACATGTCAGACAGCGTCAGGAGGAGGGGAGATGTGGAGGGAACAGGAGGGGATCAAGGGGGAGAGCGGGAAAGTGGTTGCTGATGAGGAGCGCTCTCCTTTTATAGGACAAGCTCTACGCCGGATCCTTGAAGCTGATCACCACTTTCCCACACACTTGCCGCCGGTACGCTTTATGGTAAATGCAGTCCAGGCCCAACTATCTCAGTACTCAGGACTCGCCACTGATTCATCCAATACGGGGCCCGCAGGCGACATCAATCTTGGAAATCAAGAACACATTGCCCCACGCCTGACCCCTGCTTTGGTCATATGGAAATATATATGCATGACGATGACGAGAGAACGTGGCGCTCTGGAGGCTTCCGATTTGGCTTGACAACACTGTTCCTGGACTCGGCAACATCCAGCATCCTATGTAGATCGGGACCATTAGGAGCTTGCACCTGTCAACTCCTGCCGAACTATTATGCCCGGTCCCCGCATGGAGAAACTCCTGAAAATTCTACGAATCAATCTTTCTCGTGAGTTCTTGAACGCAAATGCTGACTTGACCGGCTGCACGCGCGCATGGAGCATCTCAATGTGTTTATTATACCAGCACGGAGAAACCTCAAGGGGGTCCATTGTCTCTCAACTCAGCTTCTGACACGTCACGATTTTCCAGATTTGTCTGTGTTGTCCAAAAGCTTCCTCACACAGCCACCTGCAGCTGGCCACTTTCGTCCTCAAAAATGTACTTAAATGGAAGCAACGGACATGTCAGCAATGTCCATCAGGATAAGTATCACACAGCCTTGCGCCCGATATCAAAGGCTAAGATCGCATATCTCAATCTCGACACATGGTGATCTTGATCTCACAACAACTATAGCAATTTGACATGGAAATCATGTTCTTTTGGTCAAGTATAGCTGGAGAGACAGCTGACATGATCACCACAGGGAAGCATCTCCAGGTTTGAGTGACAAATACATCAGAGAGTATACATACCTTGCCATTCCCTTGGAGGGGAAGAACAGGGTCTACATCTTGACAAATTACATCTTGCTGTGAAAAACCATGACATGGATCGATCTGTTGGAAGATACTGGGTGTGTGGCATAGGATGACGTTAAACCCGCGAATCACCGATTTTTGTCGACAGACATGTGGTTTCCGTGATTTTGCTGTGCAGATAAGAGCGGAGCGGTCCCGTCACCCCGAAGATATTGTATGACATTGCTCTGTACATGTTCGAGACCGATACCGACATGAGTCGACATAGAATCCAGATCCGGGAGGTGGCGTGATTAGACCCTGGAAAACAATGTCTACATATTCTTTGCGGTTGTCAATCTATGGGTCGTCATGATCGTGAGTTGTGGAGCGAGGTAACATTGACATACGAAGGCGCTTCGGCGAGACACATCCGGGAGCAATTGAGCTTTGTTCTCGTGACAAGTCTGAGACGATGTTCGAAAAGTTCGTCACATTGAGAAGAGTGATCCATGATCAACGGATCCGTGATCGGGCCTGGGGATTCCTTCAGTGCATGCACATAAGCATGGTATCCGGAAGACAAGGTCACGGTATGGTGTATATGTATTCTGGTGATGTGATGGCAAGGATTGCGACAAGAAGCGGTTTAATATGTTTGAGTGAGTTGGATTGGAATGTGGCGCCAGCCGTGACGGCGCTAACGTGCTAACGACCATGCGATAGATGCGCTGCAAAGAGTACTTGAAGCTCCTGTGACGTTTTCCCGAGACCTATGTAGATTGCGAACGACATGCATTCATGCATGTGTGTGTGTGTGTGTGTGGAGTTTTCGATCTTCCATCTTCAGTGTGGTGATTTCGGTCCGTTCCGTTATAACGAGATACAGAGGTACACCCACAAATTCTTCATGAACCTTCAATCATAAAATCAGGACTATTACAATCACAATGCATACCTACGACGGTCTCGGGAGAAGAAGAATAAGTAATCGTCTCCAAGTTCAGGTCAAACGCTTGGCTATCCCCACGGAGATTGCGACATGACGCAGCACTACCCGCGATCCCCCCTCGCCGTGTGTGCCGGTGATCGGCAACACCCAGTCCTATGTACTTAAGGCTAATGACTTCATGACTCGTAATGACGCTGAGTATACTTAGCTTAAACCTCGCATCGTGTGGATTCCTGTCCCACCAGCCACTCGTCCACGTTTTCGAACCATCAGTAAAGTTCAATTGCGCCCGTCTAACCAAACTCCGCTTGAAGTGACTGCGTCCTTTTCCCCTTCGCACTCGATATGTCAGCTTCTTCTTTGAGACCTTTCACAGCAGGCGCAGGAACACAAGCGTGTCATCGACACCCTCAGTATTAATATTCCGATGCACACGGTCAGTCCGCCGGCCTTCCGGCAGGAGATTTCCAAGTCAGGATCCGGGAGCCCTGGCTGCCTCTCAAAAAATCATCTAAAACTGTTCCATGTGTCGTGATGTACGTCCGCTCTCCATCTTTTATCCTTGCTTTCCGCTTTTGAGAGGAGCACCGCAATAACTTGAGCCCTTTACCTGACAATTTCACTGAATTCCCGCAGCCATCCGCAGCCTGCGACCTTCTTTCCCCACTGGCGTAAAAGCTCCCTAGGATCGTCCAGAAAGTTTGATATGATAACTTTTTTAACTTTTTATCGCCTCGCGGATTGTGTTACTGTTGGAGCTTTGCCCGACATATCCCAACTTTCAATCCATATCGGTTTTTGAAAAGAGAAAACAACTCGATTAGCACCACCAAGGTTTCGGATCTCTCGAGGTCTTGTGCGGTTGCTGTCATCCCTTTTGCTACCAGGATCTGTCATGTCCATGTGCAAGCGTGTGGCATTGTCACCAGCGTTACTTGCTTGGTATTTGCTACTTTGGTCTTGCACTAGTGGATAGACTCAGCGAGCTTGAAGTCTTTCTGTGGAAATTGACAACAATGATGCATGTTGACGATACATGTATGCTGACACTGTACCCATGTAGGTCAGTGTGCCAATGCACTGCCGATAAATTAGCCTGATTCCGTTCAGTGCGAGACCCAAAATTGATCTTCTGATGTGTTACTTCCACTCCTAGCCGGGTCCAAGTACACCCGCTTACCTTTGCCATTTCAGATTGGTTGTACATGTTGTAGGTGCAGCGATGATTAGCTTTTGAGTGACTATTTTCTGCATCAATCTGTAGACATCTCCATTTGACGCGAGGCTCAGATGATGGTACCACAGATTGCTGGTAGAAAATAACCGCTCGAATGGACTTCATCGTTGCACATAGGAGGCTTTCGAGTTAGCATTCTTATCACTCTTAATCATAAATCTGGATTCCTCAAGTGGTCGAGCATATCTAATCCTCTTCGGACCCGACCTGCAATCGCTTAGTTTATTTGACTGACAGGATTACATGTATATCACCTACTTTTCCGAGCCTCAAGACCGATCCTGAGTCGGACAGTCCAGTCCCCTTCGGCACGATGGAACTTTTGATTACAGTACTTTTACTTCGCAATTTGCCACGGCTCTTGTCTTGCTCGTATCACGTTCTCAAATGGCGCTGATCCAGACGAGAACCCAACCTCATGGCACCAACGTTCGTTCCCTGAACATGTTAACGTTAAAGATGTAACTAAGCTTTATCACAATTCCTCTTATCAAAAACGACAATCAACACAGGCCTCACCCACAGCAGATCCAAACAGAGGAAGCGGAGCTTTGCAGGTAAAACATTCATGGAAATCATCTATCACTGCTCTTATTGGTAAGGCTAACACATCTATCCGCCATATCAGGTGGGTGGAGCAGCGGTGGCGTGACCTAAAGTTCATCCTGCAAATTGTTCCTATTGGAAAGTTGCCGGCTACAGTATTCCTATACTTGACACACTCTCAACAACAGCTGCCAATCTTCTAGAACAGTAAGTTATACACCATCTGGACGGTATCCTGGGAACTAAGACAAGCTGAATGGAGATAGTTCAGGATTGGAAAGGTCCAGAGGCTTTTGTGATGACGTCAAATGAACTTTGAGCTTGGCAACTTGCGAGGGCTAGGTCATTGTCATCAGGCTCTCCGATGTTCCTTCACTATTATTATGTTACATAGCTCACGTCAGTAAACTCACATTCTTTCATCCTTCCACTAGTACTGTCGTTCATTATGGCTGTCCTTTTCTTGAAACCATCCTGATCAGATAAAAATACGCGTCCGTTATATATAATACTACGTGGGATATCGCCCTCGGTCTTGTAGAGAGTACACAGAAAATGCGTTAATAATGGTCACGAAGAAGCAACGGCCCGTTTCACTCAAGCCTGGAAACGCGGTGTAACACTTTTCGTCATGCGATTACTGACAATGCTCTCTTTTCACCACGTTCTATTAATATACACACTGCCGGTGACCGGTTGGAGCCTTCTTCAGCCTCCGTGTCTCACGATGAAATCTTATAACTCGCTCGAACTAAAGTGAAAGACTATCGTACCCCAACCATGACCTCAACTACCACCACTCCACAGATCCAAGGCGTAGCCGCAGCCCTTGCCTCAGCACCCCCAGTGCGAACTGCGCTGTCTCAGTTTAGCCTTGTCAACCGTGTTGCCCTCATTACTGGAGGACACCGCGGTATTGGCCTTGAAATCGCGCTCGCATTGGCTGAAGCGGGAGCAATCGTTTACTGTCTAGATCTTCCAAACAAGCCTGATGATGACTGGTACAAGGTTCAATCTTACGCCGCACAACTACCACCGTTGAGCGGAAATTATCGCGGCAGACTTGAGTATGTCTCTGGAGATGTCACGAATCAGGCAGGAATTTGGAAGATCGCAGAAGACATTGCCATGAAGGAGAAGCGTCTCGATATCTGTGTTGCAAACGCCGGCATTCTACGTAGTGCTGAATGCCTGGAGTATCCAGCGGAGGAATTCCGAAAGGTTAGGCACTAATGTAATTGTCGACGACGCTCATCAACCACCGATAGCTCATTGACATCAACGTGAACGGAGTTCTCTTTACTGCGCAGGCAGCCGGGAGGCAGATGGAGCGCCTTGGAATCAAGGGAAGCATTATCATGATCGCAAGCATGAGTGGCAGCATTACCAACCACGTATGGGTGGCGTTACTGTTTAGAACTGGAGATTGTCAAAACTTACATGCTGAATTTGTAGAACCAGCACTGGGTCGCCTATAACACGAGCAAGTCTGCCGTAATACAGATGGGGCGCTCTATGGCGTGTGAACTTGGATTGAAAGGCATCCGCGTGAACACAATCAGCCCAGGCTACATTTACACACAGTGAGATATCTGCGTCGTAGGATTTAGACAGGACTCGTGGCAGTTGACTTGTATCAATAGGATGACACGCAACTTCCTCGATACCAGGCCAAACCTTATGACCGAATGGTCTGCACAAAACCCGTTAGGTCGCCTCGGACAGCCCGACGAGCTCCGTGGAGTAGCGCTGTGGCTCGCCAGCGACGCTTCGACTTTCTGTACTGGAAGCGAGTAAGTGGCCTGCTTTACAAACCAGGAGTGATTCTGATTGCTTGACTGTCCAGCATAATCGTTGATGGCGGACACCGCGCTTGGTAAACGAGTCACACTTGGCGAAGGATTGACTCTGTACAATTAAAAGTCGACCATCTTTTCTCAAGAAAAACCTGTAAATTAGTTTTCCCTGTTCAAGGGACATGAGGAACAGACATCAACTAAATGAAATGTCGTACCTACTTCTGTGTATGCTGAGCCTCCAAAGCCCGTAACGCTTCAATAATCTCGAGATGTCTCGTGCTCCGACTGATGTTCTGGCCCAGATTCTTCTTCATCATTATCTCTGCCTCCAATGCGGGCTTTAATAGACCGGCTTTCACAAACCCTTTGATGACGCGTTCATACATCAAAAGGTTAGCCGGGGTACGCATAACTCGTCCATCTACCAACGTCATCTCCATTCTCCCGGACCCGGCATATCTAAGCAACGCAAGGGTCTTCTCCTCACGTCCCGCATGGGCAAGAACTCCTGCTAGCGTCTCCACTTCCCTCAAGTATGGAGCTTTGCCGGAATCTTTGACGACACGAACCGCATCATCGGGGGCACCGCACTCGCCGAACGATGTTATAAAAGCAGAGCGAACGTTGTACGCTTCATTGTGGTTCGCATTTTCTGAACAATACGTATCGTACAAGAGTCGCAAGGTGATAACGGGATCGGGTATCGTGGGTACCAGGCGGATTATCGACTTGAGCACCAACCAGCGCTCTGAGATGGAGATATTGGCCAGCGCGGTCAGAGGCGCGAATCGATAAAAAGCTTCAATGGCTCGCAATGCGTCAGAAAAGGGGCTTGGGAGCTGCGTCTCAGTATTGAAGTACGTAAGATAAAGCTTGAGGACTTGAATGTAATCTCTGCGGGTCAAATTATCCATAATTTCACCCTGCAACCAAGGGACACTGCAGCTTGGCCCAGCAACTAAGGCTCGTGCGCGAAGCCACTTTACGATGCGCGAAGCACCTCCTACCTCATGGAGGCGGGAGAGGAAGACCGTGACATTGGCGGCGTCGAGATCGTTCGAACTTCGAAGTTGATGATTGATGGACCGAATTTCTGCTGCCACATCATGCCTGCGGGGCATGCAGTAAGTGGATAAGAGTTCTTTTTGGTACGATAGACGTAGACGGGCCGGCTTAACGTCATTGGGTGGATTTCTCGTTTGAAGTCGCCAAGGATCTAAAGGACGGACTCGACGATCTAACATTGACAACTCTTCCATACGTCCAGCATCCCGTAAGGCATTGTGAAGAAGTGTCCGGGTACTGATGTTAAGTTCAAACTGCGAATTTGTTGTCATGATTGTAATCGCATGAGACAGCCAGCCAGCTTGACAGCAAACTTTAATGGCAAGGTTGCGGAAGTGGTTGAGCGTGTCTAAGAAATAAGGCGTAGCTGCCGAATATTGAAGAATCGCCTCCTCCATCTCGCGCAACCAGCAAATTCCAACTTCAACAGGTGCGTACCGAATTAGCACTGGGAGTGTTTCATTCACCGTGGGTTGAATGTAGCCTTTAGTTGCAGCCAGTAGTCCAAAGAACAGAATGACAGGAAGGCGAGTGGAAGGGGAGGCGAACATAATGCGCCTGAGGTCCTGAAAATGGTTTGCGTCGGTGTCCGACAAAGGTGGACGCGTCTGATCCATCGGGTCACGCGCTGGGACAAGAGCAAACCAGGTTTCAAGATCCAACAGGCTAGCCTCGATGTTGTCCCATCGTATACAAGAAATTGCAGCCTGCTCATATGCCATGTGAGGTATGATCTTTACCCCTTCACGAACGAGTCGGATGCGGAACTGTTCTGCAGCGGCAAATTTTCTAGTTTGAACAAAATTCAATAAGATTGCATTGAGATGTTCATGTGAATGTCCGCCATTATCGCGCAGGTATAACTGGGGTATTGTCATGCTTCGAGACAACAGGTGCTTCACAGTTGACTGCGAGGAACGGGAGGCATTCCACCGCGTGCCTGAGGCAAAACTTCTGGGATATTGGAAGTAACTGACGAGTGTCCTCGAGAGACGAGTGCTGTGAAAGGTACTTCCTCGCATGACATACCTGAATATAGGGCACACGATAGGTCTACGAGGTCTAAGGAAAAGAAAGATGAAGCATGGCACCGTGAGAGAAATCGAGTAGTACGTCACCCGTGTGACACACAATCTGACTGCTTTACCGTGGCGATCTGCTAGATGCTCGCCTTGGATTTCAATCGTTGGTTTGGCCTTGTACTTATGCCTTTATGCTTCGTATTCTCATATCTATGAGAACAGTAATCGCAAATTTTGTCAAACTCCGATTGGTCTGCGAGAGATTTTCCGAAGTTTCTCCCTCAGTAAAAATCCCAACTTCAATACTCCTCTCCCCCTTTACATCCTAAAAAAAGTCTTCCCGCATGTTCATGTCAGAGACACCTATTGAGCTCGCCGCACGCCGCGAGACGTTGCGAAAACAGGTCCCTGAGGAGTTGGTCATCCCTACCATCAGCGCAGATAACACAACGACTTCTGCAGGTCACAACGAGTGTCCGACTAAGACGAGAAAACAGGTTTTGACAGGCCATATACAGTTTATTGCCTGCTGCGTACCTTTGTTCCTTGCAGGTTGGAATGACGGCACTCTGGGACCGCTCTTGCCACGGATCCAATCTGTGTACCATGTGAGTCGTCTGTTCCCCTTTCATGAAAGCCTCAAGCTCATTATTTCTAGGTAAACTTTGCTATTGTGTCACTCCTGTTTGTTTTATCCTGCGTGGTAAATAAGAATATTTTGTTCCTGTGATATATTGGACCCATAACTTTTAGGGGTTTATCGGTGGCGCACTACTGAATGTGCCGCTGTCAGACAAATTTGGGTTTGGAAAGGTAAAGTGGTATTTATATCATTGCCTGTCAATACTGATTTCTTGATAATAGGTCATAGTGTTAGGTATTCACTCGGTTGTCGAGATATTCAACCAGGACCGATTGTTCGCCCTCAGGCTCAACCTTCCAGCTGGTTGGTTTTTCGCTCATGGCTCCTGCTCTTTCATTTCCAGCGCTTGTTGTATCGTATGCAATAAACAGTGTCGGAGTTGCCATGCAGGTAATCGCAAATGTATAACCATCCTTTTCTCAAGTTAACCTCCAGATATAGGACGCTCAGGCCAATGGATTCGTAGCGAGCATCGATACAAATGCAGAAACCAAAATGGGGATACTCCACGCTATATACGGTGCGCCGACCTGCAAAGATCATGTTCAAGCTAGGATGAAGAATAGTATCAATAGGGGCGGGTGCACTCTGCTCTCCTCTTGTCTCCACTCGATTTTCACAGATGGAACATTGGTCTTTTTTCTATCTTACATCTTTGGGACTTGCTATCATCAATACACTTGTGCTCGTTTACATTTTCCGGTTTGCAAAACAAGATGGTGAGACCTCTTAGTCAAACTGATGATAAAACTGTTTCTTTCTTCAGAATGCCTGAGAGAAGCTGGGCAGGTGATACCGGAACACCAAACTCATGATCACTCCACCAACAACAAAGGCACATTCCGCCAAATACTAGGCCATAAAACTGTACACTTACTTGCAGTTTACATTCTTGTATATGTCGGTATCGAGGTGACAATTGGAGGTGCGCGCTTCTATTCCTCTTCTGTGCTAGATCGACTTGAGTGATTGTCCCTAGGCTGGATTGTTACTTTTATCATTCAAGAAAGACACGGCGGTCCTTCTTCTGGCTTCATATCTGCAGGTTTTTTCGGTGGTAAGAAATATACTGCTAGGTAATATCACTTCTTGAATACTTCAGGTCTCATGATTGGCCGTGTGGCTCATCTTTGGGTTAACGACAAGGTCAGCTCTCTATACTTAGAAGGAAAGCGTTCTAAATGCCTCACCTAGGTGGGCGAACGGCGTGTGATTTTTCTCTATGCCCTCCTCGCCATCGGGTTGGTATTCTCCTTCCCGTTCATTAACAAAGATGGTTGATAATACCACATTCATCAGGCTTGAACTTGTTATCTGGTTCGTGCCTTCTCTTATCGGCAACGCTGTCGCCGTTTCCTTTGTCGGCATCCTCCTCGGGCCTATGTACCCTCTCGCCATGAACCACGCCGGCCGCGTGTTGCCTCGCTGGATTCTCACTGGGTCCATTGGCTGGATTGCCGGGTTTGGGCAGACGGGGAGTGCCCTTGTGCCTTTTATGACTGGAGCAATATCCAACAAATATGGCATAAAGAGTCTGCAGCCCCTGTACGTGTGTCTTCTCTCCAGATTGACTGGATTTTGAGCTCTCTTGGTCATTCGTTGAAGGCTGGTAGCAATGATGGGGGTGTTAATCATCACGTGGGCCATCGTCCCAGGTCACCGCCGCATAGATTGAGCCCATGTTCATGAGAGCGAGTGAAATATCTGATGTCAACCAATTGATGGCACCAAATTAAACGACGCACGTGGTTTGACAGAATCCTCCATCATATCCCCCGAAGGCCTTGATTTCCATCCATTCAAGCTGTCGTCTACATATAAACTAGTACACTGCATGTTCAGCCATGGTCTCAGTAAACGGTTACGTATAGACGTTATTCTCCCACATAAGTAGTGGATCCTTATATGTAAGTGGGACAACAGGTAATAATTTTCCCAACATAATTATCCCGGGCCGCTTTGAAATTCATCTCCACCACTGCTCCCGAAGGAGGCTTTTCCTCATCCACATGTTAGAAGATACGATTGAACTTGAAGTGCGACGGGAGACTTCGCGAAAACATGTTCTGGAAGAGTTTGGCCTCCCAGCTGCCGGGACGGATGTCACGATTACCAGTGGTGTTGGCCGCCCAGCCAAGACAAAACATCAGCTTGCGACAGCGCATATTCAATTGGTTGCATTATGCATGTCATTGTTCCTTGCGGGGTGGAACGATGGTACTACTGGACCGCTTCTACCTAGGATTCAATCCGTCTATAATGTAAGGTCGATCTTCAGTACGACTATCCAGAGTCCTTAGAGAAACATAGGTCAATTTTACCATTGTATCGTTGATATTTGTCTTTGCCTGTGTGGTATGTCATACTATCCCTATTTCTCGCTACATATGCTGACAGGAATGTCCAGGGCTTCTTCAGTGGATGCTTGATCAACGTACCACTCTCAGACAAGCTGGGATTCGGGAAGGTGTGAGATCAATGATTTTGTTCCCGCCCACTCAAAAGCTCACCTGCCAGAGCATAGGTTATCGTTCTAGGTATACAGTGCAGTCTATAAAATGAGGAGATTGGATCTAATTTCCACGTCATCTAGGCTCTGCATTGCAAATGGCTGGTTACACACTGATGGCCCCTGCTCTTCCGTTCCCGGCATTTGTTGCGGCATATTCGATCAATGGTGTCGGAATTGCCCTTCAGGTTATTATGCATACTCTATATTTGACATCCATCTAATTTCACTCGTGTGATAGGATGCGCAAGCCAATGGTTTCGTGGCAAGCTTTGACACAAATGCAGAGGCTAAAATGGGTATCCTGCATGCTTTGTATGGTACGTTTGCCAGCCCTCACGACCATTTCATGATCAATCTTCATTTGGCAGGTGCGGGTGCCCTCTGCTCCCCTCTTGTTGCGACACAGTTCGCACAGCAACGACGATGGTCTTTCCACTATCTTGCATCTTTAGGCCTTGCTGTAATAAACACCGCCGTTCTAGCTGTTGTTTTCAGACTCAGGAGGCAAGATGGTGGGAAGAAGAGTTTCGACAAGGATCAACACTCACAACTCTCTCAGAATGTCTCAGAGAAATTGGGCAAATTATACCGGAACACCCAACTACCGAGCAGTCCAGCAACGAAGATGGAAAATTTCGTCAGATCCTCAGTCATAAAACTGTTCAACTACTCGCATTCTATATTCTCATTTATGTCGGCGTTGAAGTAACAACTGGTGGTAAAGTATCTGAGATACTTGCTTGTCTATCTCTCATTGGCTCGAACGTGATCCTAGGCTGGATTGTTACCTACATCATTCAAGAGAGGCATGGTGGTCCCTCGTCAGGGTACATTTCAGCAGGTTTCTTTGCTGGTGAGTACCAAAGAACTCAAACGCGACGTGCCCCTCCTGAATCCTCTCCTCTAGGTCTCATGACAGGTCGCGTCGCGCTCCTCTGGGTCAACGAGAAGGTTGGTAGAATTGTTGCTTGACAGCAATCCTCTTAGAAATTCCTTTTCATCAGATCGGTGAACGGCGTGTCATTTTCTTTTACGCCCTCTTAGCAATTGGGTCAGTCCTCTCCTTAACTTCGTCTATTCTCAACGCAATTGTCACTTCATCTAGTCTAGAATTCGTTATTTGGTTCGTCCCTTCTCTGATTGGTGACGCTGTCGCTGTTTCTATTGTTGGTGTCCTTCTTGGGCCCATGTACCCTATTGCCATGAACCATGCTGGACGCGTCCTTCCCCGCTGGATTCTTACTGGCTCAATCGGCTGGATAGCTGGATTCGGTCAGGCAGGTAGCGCGATCCTACCTTTCATGACTGGCGCCATTTCCAACAAGTATGGTATCAAGAGTTTGCAGCCTCTGTGGGTATTTATCTTGTCTGTATTGGATTATTTCTTTTTGACCTCGTATGTGCGGTCGTCAATATTCTAGCTTGGTTTCCATGATGGGGCTCATGGTCATTATGTGGGCTATCGTCCCAGGCCATCGACGCCCAGACTGAATGAGCACTGAGCTTCTGCGCTTTCACACCGTTCGAGTCAAGATGGATTCTGAGGGTTTGGAACCTGTCACTTAACGAGCGAGATACGACTATACTATATACTTATATACGATGAGTCAAATCTAACGTGTTTGACCTTGTGCATACCATTTATGCCTCTACAACATATATATGGTTTACCCTTTACTTCTTTGTTTAAATGACTGATTACCTGATAATTGACGGCTCCGGTGTGTCCAGATTCCTCTTTCCTTTCGTGTCCTCGGCGTAATTCTCATAAAAGTTGATATCATCTTTGTCCGTGAAATCTGGATCCGCAGGTCCTCGCCTCCCAGGTCCATCCCAGAAGTGGAATGCTTGACTTTGCACGCCGTAGGAGGCGGGAACAACCTCTATCAAATCCCCACGCGCGACTTCAATCGCTGGTATCTCTGATGCAGGGAGTCCAATAAGGTATGCCATCATACACCGGATGACAGATGCATGCCCAATGATAAGCAGGTCCTCTTGCTCCTTCTCTAGCTCAACCAATACTGGATCAAGACGCACTGCGACGCGACACAGAATTAGCCCACATCATGAAACGCCAAGAAACAAGCATACCGCTAATGTCATGATAACTCTCAGCACGCGGAGCTCGGAATGCGTATGGGTCCTTGAGGAAGCGTGCCCAGTCTTCCGGATAGTATTTCTTGGCCTGTGCAGGTGAGAGACCATCCCATATACCTGGGTTAATCTCAAGCATCTGGGGCTTCTCTACAACCTTGACGTTCAAAGAAGAGCCCGAAGCCTTGGTTACCAGTGTCTTGCCCACACTTGAGATGGCTGATGTCGGCTCAGGGGATGGAGCCACTAGAGGTCCGTCCAAGGCATTCATCGTCTGTGCAGCAGCTAGGAAAGGATACGCGGTATGATTCGCACGGCGGCGGGTCGAGGTCCAGATCTAGCGATGATTCGAAACTATGATGCATAGATTGAGACAGGACTATGGCACGTACGACGAGCTTGCGCTCACGGGGGTCGATACCGCGTTCCTTAAGGCTCTTAGCACGGCGCTCAAGAAGGAAATCCTTGAGACGTTCGGCGTATTCCCATCCAGCGGGTGAAAGATCTGAGTCGGCCTTGTAAGAGTGCTCAATCAAAGACTGTCCAGACTAAAAAGATTTCAGTAGACGTGAGTGATAATAGGAAAGACATACTCTGGCGAAATATATTGTACGAAAACGATTGTGAATGTTCATTAGGAAGAAAACGATCCTTGACTACTAATCATTGAGCAGGCGGTCCATCGATAATTCACGTCGACTGAGACATACTTGGAGGTATCCTTGAATGTTCTATCTGGATGTGAGTGGCATTTCATGGTTATCTGTTTGTGCGTACATTCAACTCTATCTTTTCGCCAACCTGTCGTTACAGTGTAAGTTGTGACAGTATCAGAGTCATGTGAACTTGCATTGATTATCCGAATATACGGCCAGGTCCTATCATCAATAGTCTCATAGTACTTTTCATGATCATGGATACGCTTGTAGTAATCCTCCACCGCTTTATTAGGGTCCCACCCGCGATACTGGTGCCAATAAGCCCATGCAGCAGCTACGACAATCATCGATACATACGTCGGGCGAAGAGATTTTGACACTTCTGATGTTGTTCTCGATTATCTCCTGATCATCGCACATAGATTCTGACGACAGAAATTGAAGGAGAAATCACATGTACGAAGCGAGCTCACCGAGTAGCACAACATGTATTCCAGCCTTATCAAACTTCTCAGCAAGCGCCTGGCGCGTAGCTTTCGAGCCATTGTTCGCGTCATATATCACTACCTGACCACCACCTTCGAAGAATTCCCAAATGAGTTGTTCGCAGCCCGCAGAGACTTTCTTCCTCAGTTCCTGTGTCTCGGGACTCTTCTCACCTTCGACCAATCATCAACCCTGAAATCATAGAGCTTCGCCCACGCACCAAGAGTGAAGTAATCTGCAGGTACTTTCTGTCCAGCACCCATGATCTTACGACGATAATCGCCTAATGATACAACTTGAGTCTTGACTCCCATCCATCGTAGATATCTTTCCAGTGCGCGTGAAATATGTGTCTTTCCTCGCGCAGGAAGACCTATTGTAAGAACCAAAATCTTCCCCGCATGGAAGAGCAGGCCCGAGGCTGTGGTATAGAGGGGTGCGACCATGATAACAAGGGGACCGAGGTAAGTGTCGACGATTATATAACATGCAAATAGATAAGATAAGATGCCTAAAATCATGCGAATGTTTGATGTGGGAATATAACATTTGTATAGCAAAGTGGGAGAGAAGAGAGGGTCGCGATCCAAAGAATGGAGTCAGATACCAATGAGACCAGACATATCTGCTGCCGCACGGTAATCCTCCATCTCTTTGTCAAGTTGATCTACTGTGATGGCGGCGCGCTTCTTGATTCGCTTCGGCCCTTTCTTTTGGCGTAGACGCCTTGGTGGAATGGGTATAGCAGCATTTGAAGGAGGTATAACCTGCATGTGACTTCGACTTCTCTGTGCTTGAGGCGGTCTGCAGCCAAATCGTTGAGCTAGGCCAAAAGAAAGTTCTCGTGAGACGAACATTGTTGATGATACACTGTTAGCCGCATTAGACTGTGTGTGTGTTGTATTTCCAATCCTGTTTAAAAGCGATGGTGTCGGCGGTAGTCCCGTCGGTCCGGGACCTTGCGTCCCTTCTGTTATGATTTCAATCTTCAAAGGTCGTCCTAGGATGAAGTAACAGCTGAAAATAACGATTATGGAAAACATCAACATAAGAGGCTTACTCCCATCCACGACCTTGCCATCGTATTTCTGCTTGGCCAGCATTGCGTCACCTGGGCGCGCAAAACTTACAACAGCCATTCCTTTCGAATTTCCTTGCGAATTGTAAACCAAGAAGGTTTCCCTGAGCGGTCCTATCGTTTTCCGAAATAGCTCCTGTTTGTCGGTGAGTGGGGTGGTGTTGCATATGAAACGAACTGTTTACTTCTACTTCCGAGTCCTTTACGTCCAAGGGAAGTCTACTCAAAAAAATTTTGCTTCCTGTATCGAGCTGTACTTGTTTCCCCTTTCCAACTGAACTTGGTCCTTGGGCTGGTACATTCTTCCACGCGGGAGCTGCATGGCCCGCGTGATTGCCTAAAAGCTGGCGTTTGGGACCATGAAACGTGTTCAGTCGAGCATACGGATGAGCGTTCATCGGAGGACGCGAGTACGCAGACATAGCAGAATTGCGGCTGGAAATATGAACGCGGTGTGTAAAGCGAGAAACAACAAGTTGAGGGATAACAAAGACTCCATCAGCTTCTGATCCGATTTCCGATTCCCCAGCCCGGGCCGTCATCTCAACCCTCCTTCCCCTTCTTTCTTTGACTGATTCATAGGTTCCTGTAGCTTGAAATCGTTGAAATGAGGCACTATATTGCTTCCATAAAATAGGGTACTTTTTATATCGCCTACTAATATGAAAGGATGGACAGGACAAGCGGCATGAATGTTAGCAATGCTTTCTCCAGTTGCTGCACAGACGCGCATTCTGCCGACTATCAGGCGTCTTCTGTGACAATGGTCCTGATCTGTGGAGTTAAGGTCTGTAAGTCGAGTCTCGCACATAGCGACTGTTCTTGATGTGTGGCAATCATGGTGCAATGTACTCAGCAATGTCATCCGCAAGTTCCGAGATTCTATTTCTCAACATTACAGGGTCTTAGGACACGCCGAATCCATATGTCGCACATGAGGACCCTCGGAACGAGGTGTCCGGACAAGTTTCGCGTCTATATCTAGGTTCAAGGGATGACTCGAAGTTGTTTTCCTCACTCTGGTTGCCACTTATCTGCATATGTTTTTCTCGACCTCAACGATAGTCACGTAGAGGCTTTCGCACTCACTCATCCCCGAACAAAGTCTGCCCTGCCTCTAGATGACGACCCTATTCGCTATGAGTTACGAGTCACCGGGCTCGATGCACCACCTGCGACACATTGGTCCAAAGATCGCACACGGAGACTATCGCCGACTCTAACAACAGATTTCCTGGAACCTTTGGAGTCAAAAATTGAGCCAGTACCTGTTGAGACTTCAATTGAGTTCAACTTGGCCCCTGCATCTCAACTCGGTGTAGCCAACACTTTTCAAGCTAGCAAAGTGTCGGTGACGCCCTCAATATCAACTGCAGAACGTGCACGCAGCCTCAAAGTAGGTCTTATCCATCTAATCACTCTTTACTGTGCGCTTTTTGGGGAGGGTTGGAATGATGGATCTAATGGTCCCCTGTTGCCTGCCTTTCAAAGCCAATACAACGTACGTTCACACTAGATATTAGTTACAAACTCGACTCTGACCGACTTTCAGCTCTGTGACCTGGTTGTCTCACTATATTTCATATCAAATTGTGCGGTAGGTAGCATGCATAGGCTCACAACAATGTGGCCGATCACTGACGTGAAATGCAGGGATTCATACTAGGTGGTGTATTGAACATGTACCTAAATGGGAAGATCGGCTTTGGAAAGGTCTGAGTTTTTCTAGTCCTTTGATTCTTCTTTTGACAATAATAATATATCTAGTGTGTAGTGTTGGGTATTTTCATTTCTTGACAATTTCCTCGTCCATTTATCAAAAGATTTCATACCAGGCACTACCCTCCAGCTCGTAGCATACATAATCCAAGCTCCTGGCCCTCCTTTTTCAGTAATGGTGTTTGCAAACTTTATCACTAGCTGTGGCCTCTCATTGCTGGTTTTTTTGGTTCTCGATGTGTCCTTAACTGTCTTTGACTCTGATACAATAGGACGCTCATGCCAACGGATTCGTGAACAGTTTATCGCGAAACATGGAAACAAAGCTCGGATTTTTGCATGCGTTGTACGGTGAGTCCTCACAATCAGGTGTTGCAACAGAGAATCAGACCTGATAATTTCACTCTCGGGTCTCGGCACGTTTACTTCCCCTTTTGTAGCAACCCACTTCTCAAACCAATATCGTTGGTGTTTCCATTATCTCTTTGCTGGTATAACGGTCGTCAATACTGCTGCCCTTATCCTCGTCTTTCGTCTCCGGCGTATCGAACGTGTGTTTTCCTTCAAAGTTCTCCGAATCAACTTCACATGTACGATGTGTGCAGCCTTGTTGAAGGAAAGCGGACAAGCTTCGCAAGAGTCCTCCCATACCACCCCAGCAACGCGTCAGAACACTGACCGCCAGGTATTCTATCTTCGGGTGGTCCATATCCTCACTGTGTTCGCTGTGATCTATATCGGGGTTGAGGTCACTCTTGGAGGTATGGCATATTCTAAATATTAGTTTTTTCCCTACCTTTCTCCCTTGTATAGGCTGGATCGTGACTTTCATCATCCGCGAACGAGGTCGATCGTCAGGTTATATTTCGTCCGGTTCCTTCGGAGGTATGTATGGTGTTACTAGTATGTCGAATTATCACTTTGTTGATTCAACGTTTGGAACGGCCCCACGCTTGGACGCATCGGTTTACTATGGTTCAATAAACTTGTATGGTCGATGAAATTATTGGGTAGTACCATGTCTCAATCAAATAATAGGTCGGCGAACACCGTGTAATCGTCGTCTAACTCTTCAATCGCTCTCATGTAAGGAAGAAATGCAACTGATCTCAAGCAACGCTTAACTTTTTCTCCGCGCAGGCTGGAAATTACTATCTGGTTCGTGCCTTCTATCATCGAGAACGCTGTTGCTGTAAGCCGCTTTCAAATTCAGTCCCAAAACTACTCACTCTTACCGTAGGTGTTCATGATTGAACTTGTCATGGGCCCTATGTTCCCCGTTATGATGTCGCATGCATCCAAGGTACTAGCTGCATCGGATGGATTACTAGTATTGGGATGACTGGTTCGGCTGCCATCCCTTTCCTTACGGATTTATCTTTCTTCTCGTTTAGATTAAAGGCTCTTCAACCTTTGTTCGTATATAGCTCTCTCAGCCATCTTCACTCTTCATTCTCTTGTTTGCAAAAAATGCTGAATTGTTTGTTTACTAGAATGGTTTCGATGATGAGCACCATGATGCTTGTCTGGATGTTCGTACCCAGAAATGCTAGACGTGCGGATTAGAAGCGAAGTTGAAATTCCACCTCCATATTGTAGAGACTAGTCATAATTTTCCACGCTCGCGTCGTACTTCATTATATTCAAATAACCTCGGTATGCCAGGGACGCAGGGAAGGGGTAAGTACACCCAGTCGGATTCTCCTGATCTAAGTTGTAAACATACATAAGTATCCAACTTTGGGAAGAAGCGTGAGCCACGTTGGTGGGAATTTTCTTGACAGCTTGTGACAGAAGGGGCCTAGATTACAGAATCTAGAACAAAGCGCCTATCCTCCACAACGAAAACCTAGTATATGTAGGGAGAGATTGTCTGCTAGGTTACAATTTTTCGAGGATTTCTTTGACGAATGCTCATAACGACCGTCTTATCTTATACTTGACTACAACTACATCGACTCTCCTCGAGCGCTTCGAAGAATCAACTAATCACGTTATCATGCTACGAAATTAGCTTTACCTAAATAGAATGCTGCCTAGATGACAGCCTCGTGTTACCCCCTGTCCGTGCACTGGCGATGTTACTCTTGCAGTCTATCGCTAGGGATGATGCTCAACAGGCCGCCGGAACGTCCACACAAAGTTGGGGAGGATTCCTTGCCAAGTTGGTTGGCTGGCCATTTGGACCAGACGTTCAGACGAGCGTGGAGAAGACAGGACCCTCCCGGATAAGGGGTATGGCGATCGCGGAACGAGATCAACAAGCAAGAGGTAAAGTGCATAGATAACTTCCGTACGGTTGACATTCCGTGACGAATGTAAAAGACCAGAATACAAGTCTGGTCAATGATGAGACTATGCAAGCACAAAATCTGTCTCAACGGTTGCTCAAGGTCGCAGCAGAGTTGCCCAGGACCAGGGCGGAACTCACTAAGGCAAATGATGCAAATGGAAATCTGCAGAGGGAAAATGCGGAACTGAAGCGGGAAGTAAATATGTTACGCGGTTCAACGAACCGGCAACAAGAGAACCAGATAAGCGGTAGGGGGCCCTCGCCCTTTGTCCAAATCCCCGTTGGAGACCTCCAGGTCTTGGAGGCCACGAATTACAGTCTGAGGATGAGGAACATGGAACTAGAATCACGGATCACTAACATTGTGAAGGAACTTCAGCGACTTACCGAGGAAAATGACGTACTTCAAGAAGATTTACAATTACGTTCTTACCTCGATGTTGAGATGACAAAGATTGTACGTATCTATGCTCAATTTATTGAGATGAGTGGCGTATCTGAGTCGGACTCTTGTCTTTGTTTTCTAGTACCGAAGAGATATGCACCATATTCGCCGGCGCATTATTGTAGAGAAGATGACCAAGGTCCTGGGCAACCGATATGGTAAGAAAAGCAGGCGCGAGTCGTTCGATAATTGGTCGAGGCGCGTGAGGTATCCGGGTTGGGAACACATGATCGATGTCGCCACGAGAGCGATCAAGCAAGGGAATAAAGTTGCGCATCAAGCGACACGCGCAGAGCTACAGGCAGCGATCACTTTTGGTCCCGTATACAGCGATGAAGAATGGGAAGAAGCAGAAGTACTCGGGAGAATGCTTAATATCATAGAAAATGGAGGGGAGATTAGTGAAGACGACGATTTTGATGACGACTACGACAATGATTTGCAATGGCCATGATGCAGAAAATCGGAACAATTTGTGGAGACTTATATTTACAGTCGGAATATTTCATCCATCAATATCGTATTTACCAGAAAGCGTCTTGACGCTTGGAAATCGGATTAACTCGAAAGATCGGGTGGAGGGCGTTTAGTTGTCGCGTAAAGGCTCCTACTTTATGTAAGGTACTTATATGCGCGCGACTTCAACTCTGTTTGCGCGATCCCGTGACCGGAGGGTTGTGTCCTCACTTCAGCCTATTATTTGAAACGTTGAGCGTTTTGAGCAATGAACAAACTTCGCAAACCGATGAGCCCATCCGGTACTTCTCGTACGATGCATCTTGCAAAAGACTTGTCTCTATCTCTGAAAGCAACGACTTCTCGAGCTTATGATGGTCCAACACAACAACACCCTTTGCGCCGGACTCAACCTGTAACTATTAATGAGACGGACATCATAGCAATCAAGTCGAAGGACATACAATACTGGACGATGCGTGCGCACTCCGCGGAGGCACAATTGCAATCTGCGTTGTCTGCGTCTCGAGGTCAATATGCACAGCACCTGCGTGATCACAATTCCGTAAGTACTTCAGTCCGGTCCATCTTCACTTGTTCAAGTTCTTCTGTTGGCACAAAAGTCTATTCAAGATGTCTCTCGGAGGAAGGACGACGAAAAAATTGCTCGACTTGAATGGCTTGTGGTACGTGATCAGCTTTGATTGTTACGATGGCATCTCAACCAAGAAATTGCTACAGATTATCCTTCTCGTTCTTATTTCCGTGTTTATCGTCATCATTCTCTACATCACCGCCTCATATGCAACTCCCAAAAAGGCACCTGCGCACTTCACCATACCTATCTTGTCGCCCTTCACGTCAGTGGTAGGCATTTGTTCACATCAGGATATTTTCTCGTAGAATAACGCAACCACAGGTCGAGCACGAGACGTCGGTAATCGGCTCTAAGACTGTCACGCTCATACTACTCATAATAGGGACATTGTCATACCTTGCCTTCCGGCTTCGTTTCGTAAGATGACCATGGGATATTTGTCGAGTGACATCTCGTTTTCCTCCATGCCCTTTTACTGAAGTCTATCTATCAGAACGAACTTTGATACGAATACGAAAATAATGTAAACCCACAACTTGGACATGTATTTCTGCTACATAGGTTATGCTCTCTCGATGCGTCATTTATCATTTGGTTGTAACAACATGTACTCGAACGTCGTTTTATCCTTCATCTATACAACAACTCCGGAAGGTATGCTTGCAACTGTTGTAAGGATTGTCTTGATGCTAATGGGGTGCAATCTTACTATGCAAGTTCAAAGTCCAATCCACAAATCCATGGCGAGTCTATCAGTCCTATCCTTGCGCGCGTAGTGTAAGAATAACTGAACAGTAAGCCTCCATCGAGGCTGACTGTTGGGTCCTGCGTACGATATTCCGGTACATTGACTCCACAGGCTCAGTATCCAGCAAACGGACAACTTCACGTACTCCCTCTTAGCTCAGTGGTAGAGCGCGTCACTTGTATCCTTTAATGACGAGGTCAGTCGTTCAATCCGGCTAGGGGGAAATGAAGTCTTTATTCCTCTGTTTTTTCTCGCACTGGGCAATGTCTCTACTAGTACTGCCAGTCAGAACATAGGAATTCTTGACCTGATTAGCCATCCAAGCCACTCAAAGTTCCTTTGCTCCATGCTCTCACCAGTACCAATAATTGTTCTGAAATCTTCCAAGACGGCATGGACAGCTATTCTCACCAGGAACGAGTCGTCCACTTCAGCTAGCTAGGATTGCTTATTTGCTTCCGTTCCACTCGTCGACTCATTGTAACACCCTTGAAGAGTTTGTTGCGCGTGTCCCTCTTAGCTCAGTGCTAGAGCACGTCACTGGTATTCACGGATAAGAAATCCTATGACGAGGTAGTCGTTCTGAGACAGGATAGGATGGGAGTAGGACAGGATGAAGGTAGGACAGGATTGAGACAGGATAGGATGGAAGTAGGACAGAATTGAGAGAGGGAAGGAAGGATGGAAGTAGGACAGGATTGAGACAGGATAGGATGAGAGTAGGACAGAATTGAGAGAAGAAAGGAAGGATGGAAGTAGGACAGGATTGAGACAGGATAGGATGAGAGTAGGACAGAATTCAGAGAGAGAAGGAAGGATAGAATGAAAATAAGATGATTTGAAAGGAGAATAGAAAGGATGCAGCATGGAATGGAAATAAGCTAAGATGAGAGAATAGAAAAGATGCTAAACAGGAGACTGAAACAGCTGTTGTCATGAATATACACACTCTTCCAAGTTCACACAAATAGCTTGAGTTCATTCACTCATTTGCTCTATATTCACACACTCTTCTCTCCTGGACACAGCTGTTCTCTTCTGGACACAGCTGTTTGTCCAGAACAAACATTTTTGGGTTGCTATGCTCTCCTGGACACAGCTGTTTGTCTCAGACAAATATTTCTAAGTTCTCACACTCTCTTGGACACAGCTGTTTGTCCAGGACAAACATTTCAGAGTTTCCACACTCTCTCAGACATGGCTGTTTGTCTAGGACAAACATTTCCCACACTCTCTCAGACACAGTGGCAGCTGTTTGTCCAGGACAAACATTTCTAAGTTCCCACACTCTCCTAACAATAATCTTACTGGAATACAGGTCAAAGACTAGATCATTACAAAAACACGTTCTCCGCCAAGCTAAAAATATTCTAGGGGTCTGGTTTGTGGTGAGCCTTTATAGATAACACATCCATGTAATTTTCAGGTTTGGTCACAAATAAGGCACCGAACTCTTTGGTGTGCCTATCCCTTTGCTGGATGCTACGCAAATGCTTCAAGGCAAAAGCTGGTATGACGTTCAGCTCTGACGCACTCTGCACCATTGGCCTGGATCCTGCCACACCATATCCCATTGTCCTTCCTTGCCCACTACCACATCTCGATGCTTCGACGGCATTCATTGAAAAGGCCACGAAACATGGATTGTCCAAGCGTGCTGTTGCTCACTGGAAGCGCAAGGCTAATGCCACACCTAATATGACCATCACACCTGGGAGGAGCGCGAGGTGTGGGAGACCGAAGCAGGGTGGGGGCGGTGTGTGGGGGAGTGCCAGTAGCGCCGGCGAGTGAGACGAGTGCTGGGGAGGGTGGAGGACGAGTCCCGGGGGTTGGCGCGAGTCCCAGGGGTGTAAGAGGGTGAGACGAGCGAGCGCCGGTGAGCGAGCGAGTCCCGGGGATCAAGAGATAATCAGGCACGGGGACTTAGCAAGTCCTGGGGATGGAAACAGAACCGGGGAAGTTAAACAGCCAAAAGGGGAAAGAGTCGAGATAAGATAACAGGAGATGGAAATGATTAAGTTGAAAGGAGGAGCTGGGAACGGAGAGCCAAGGGAACTTAGAGTGGAAAAGAGAAAGGAGAACAAAGGGAATAGATTGGGAGTACGAGACGAGTGGAGACGAGACAGAGAGACAAAACGAGATGAGTACAACGAGAAAAGAAGCAAGTAAAAATAGAGAGACTGGGATGCACGAGAAAATGAAACAGAGACGAGAACACAACAAACAAGATGAGGTTACCATAATATCAAGACTAGAGTACCTACTTACTACTCTACGACTTATATACTACGCAGTACGTAGGGCCTGAGACTCAGGCCTGGGTTCCAGCGGCGGGTTGCGGCGCCGGGGCTTGGGGTGAGACCTGGGGGCCGCGCAGGGCGAGGTTGAGACATGTCACGCAGCATGGAGGTCTCGCACTGGAAGCGCAGAGACACGCGGTAGTGGAGCGATGAGGGGGAGCGGGAGTGGGGCATGGCATGCGGGGGTCGGGTCGGCGGTGATGCGTGATCGTGATGCATGATGGGGGTCTCGGCGCGGGCCGGGGGTGATGGGTGGTGCCAGCGCTGATGTGGTGTGATAGCCGAGACCCAGCACTGATGTGGCGATCATGGCAGTGATGGCTGGGGGGTGCCATGAGTGGCAGTGGCTGTGGTGGCAACGGGCGGTGATGGCCGGGGATGCTGCAGGTGGCGGTGGCTGGTGGCGTTGACGGGTGGTGATGGCCGGTGATGGCCAGGGGAGTTGGCTGGGTAGCGGTCCGAGCCCGGGGTGGTCGTGGAGGTGGTTTTGGGAGGGTTGGAGTCCTGGGGCCGGGGCTGAGTCCCGGGGGTCGGTAGCGGGTCGTGACAGCGCTATCGCCGATATATGATCAACTGCAGCTGAAGCGAAGCTGGTGGGCTCTTGAGATCCTCCCACCCCATTTGCGATTTCAAAAGGGGAACAACAAATGGGTCAGCACTTTCAAGTGAACACGGTTGATAATTGACTCCTGTGAACTGACTCCCGTGATTTTTTAGATTAAATATGGCTTGGAAGTGACTTAGAACCTCATCCTATCTATTCATAACTCAGTGGAACTTTTACGTAGTGTACAACTATTGGAATTGTAATGATTGAATGAGTTATAATGACAGTGGTGCCTATTATATACAAAATCCAAAGTAGTTTCTTCACCGTGGAGAGAGTTACGATCACGATGCTTGGGAAATTCCGAGGGACAAGGTTTCAACTTATCAACGTCATCAGATCTCGTAGCGCCCTGTAGTCAAACCAAACACGTATATTCTTGCCGGGTACAATCATACAGCCAAGGCGGGACTTTAACATGGAGCGGATTGAACCCTTCTTTGGAGCTAGGCAAAACGTTACAGTACCATTGTAACTTCGTTGTGGTTTCTTGCTGCCTGAATGTCTTCTATATGCGTTAGCAATGCGTCGTTAGTGGAACTGCATGGTCTTCTTCCGAACTGTGTTGGTGGAACTAGGTCTTCTCAGCCTACTAGGTAGCTTATCCTCTTTGCGATGATACTTTTAAGGACTTTACCCATGCATTCTGCCAGTTGGATCAGCCTGTAGGCCCTTGGTTCCGAATAGTCTGACTTCTTTGGTTTTCTCAGTGCTACCGACAGTGCTTTACGCCATGCTTTTGGGTGGTGTCCTTGTTCGATGAGCGCGAAGATTGTATCACTTTCTGCTTCCCTTGAGTGTTCAAGTATTTTTCGGTTACATTTCGGTAACTCATCGTTTATGACCCCTTCCTGGACCCATATCGTGGGTTTATCGATCTTTCCTGCGAACCAAGTCCCAAGATTATATCGGTTTGAGGGGGTTATCGGTCACAAGGCTCATCGATTATGACAAGTTCAACTGTTATCACCCAGTCATCAATCATCAGGTGTCCTGCCTGTCACATGATCTGTTTCGTTGGCCTCCGGTCCTTTGATCATGCTGAGAGGTCCCAAATGTCACCACACCTTCTCACCCACACTCATGTCCCAGTCAATTGCTCCTGATAATGTTCTGAAGCGTTCTTTGTTGCCCACGTCCCAGGATTCTGCGCTTCCAGTTGGAAAGAGACAGAAAGAGACAAAGGAACTCATGTCAGATAAATTACATCTTAAGAGTGACAAAAACATGAAGAGATGGGGTTATCCCAAAGCCATCGACGGCGTAATCGAGACTCTCTGGTGCTCAGTCGCCGCGGCGGAAGTGTCTCTTCTTCAACAACCGCAGTTTTCCTCTGTGTTCAAACGCTTGCAAGACACAAAGTATGTTGAACAGCCCGAGTTGGGAGACCTAATCGATAAATGTATTGCAAACAAGAATTGGAGAGAATTACAAGAACATGGTACGTCCATTCTGTACTGTTAGTATTGATTTTGCAGCCTCAGATCTTCCCAGGATTGAAGTTTTTAGATAGGTTGAACGTAAAGCAAATTTCGCCTGGAGCTATTGAAGGTACGTATCTTAGCTATGGTCACAAATCTAGTCTGAGATCGTCTAAGCAACGGAACGTTCTTGGGGTGTTGAATATCGAGGCTTCGGATCCGAGGCTTTGAGACAAACTATTCTATCTCATGCACTGGACAAAAGAAGTCAGCTCTTCTATGCACAAGCCATCCCTATCGTCCAGTCGTCAGGAACTGGAAAGTCACGCATGATCGACGAACTGGGCAAAACAATGCTTGTGATTCCTCTCAATCTCCGACCTCCTAAACATACAGGCAAGGCAGTCATATCATTTCTTCTTGATATATGGTGTTCACCATGGTTCTCGGTTTTTCGGTTTTCCCCCAAGTGATGCGCAAGTTGTAGATCACTTTTCTGCATCAGCAGTGACATATAGCGTGGCGATGTCTCGGTGTATTTCGTTCTTGTCAGCAGTCTTTGTATGCACTAAAGATATTCTTGCAAACATCAATGATGAAATACGGAATATTCCTGAGCACAAATCAGTCCATCTGAACAATTCGCTAGCAAAAAAGTTTAGATTTCTCATGACCGTCGGTGTATTCTATGAATCGCAAGGCAGTTATCGGACCGAGTTCTATAAAAGAGCCTTGAACATGGCCCAAGATTGGCAAAGCCAGGACGCTTCGTCTATTGCAAGTGTTTCGATTGACATCCTTCACTATTTGCTCACTGAATTATCCAGGAACATTTACTTAAGACCAATGTTGACCTCCTACGCTCAAGATAATGGATACGACACTGTTATCTTTTCATTTGACGAAATTCATGGGCTGTCCAAACCCTTGAAAGATCAACCAGGGCAAAATGTCTTCCATTGCCTTCCAAGGGCGTTAAATACCATCAACGAAATAAAGTCTCTGGTGTCAGTGTTTCTTACTACGGCCAGCGTGGTGCATGATTATGCCCCGCCTACATACCTCGATCCTTCTTTACGCGTCAAGGATCGGAAGTCCATGCCCATCCCCTTTTACAGCTATTGGTTTCGACCAACTAGCAATCAGGAAAGTGAAAAGGACATACATTACCTTCGAGATATGGTTTCTGTAAAATGGATGTGCCAGTTCGGCCGGCCACTGTATGTCAAGAGTCATCCCCTCTTTTGACAGTTTTTGACATGATGCACAGGTTTGGAACACGCTATAATGAAGGAGGGGATAGCGAAAGACGTGACATCGTAAAATTTGCTGCCACAAAGCTTCTGGGCGGCCACGAACTTACATCAATCCACCAACTGTCAGATTCGGATAGGATTGGTAGGTTATTACTCATTTATGTTTTGAGAGGATATTTATTATCCTTCTAAAGCAATCTTGGCCACCCAGATCTCCTTATGCTTTACTCGCACATCGTTGATATCACGAGCGATGGAATTCGAACAGGTAGAATATCACATGCGCCTTTGCCTTGGAATCAAAAATGACAACAAATCGCCCCCTCGGAGCCTATCTTGGCTGAGGGTGCCGCTTTCATCGTCCGAAAGTTGAATATTGATCAAGCTCGTCTTCTTGAAAATGTGCTGTCAGGTCCCAGTCTTGATAAAGGCGATCGCGGTGAGATGGTGTCCCTCCTGCTGTTCATACTGGCACGTGATGCAATCGTCAAAGACGGCCTAAACATGAAGTTGACCAGCTTTTTGAGTGCTTTGCTGCAGTCAGGCGGTCCAAGCACTACGGTCACTGACGACC